>JAXCLR010000050.1:82843103-82876061 GCA_035584095.1 Annona squamosa | reverse complement strand
ATATTTTTTTTTTTTTTTTTTTTTTTTTTTTTTTTTTTTCTTTCTTTCTTTCTTTCTTTCCTTTTTTTTTTTTTTTTTTTGGGTTTCTTGGTTTGGGTTTGAGGGCTGCACTAGTGTTGATAATTTATAAAATTTCCCTTGACTTCTGGATATTTAAGAATATTTGTTTCTCATTTGGAATTGGATCTATAAAAAATATTAGTGTAGAATTGGCTGGGCAAATTATTTTGGGTTTTAGCCTGCTTAGATAATTAAAAAGAAAGTTTACCTTGTCAATGTTGTCTACATGAAAAAATCACATGAATGAAGTGGTAGATGATGGCAAAATAGGCAGTCTTTTTATTGGAAATGATGGGTTTGACAAAATAGGCATTTTTATTGGAGATGATGGAATTGATTATAGAAACTATAGTCTCTTCATAAAAAAAAAAAGAAACTATATATTCTAATGTAGAAACAGTATCGTTGTCACTTATCAGAGAGGTAAATGATCAGAGAGACAGTGGGAGGAAAAAATATTTTTTTTGCCCCCTCCTTTCATTCCAAATGAATAGACCCTATGTAATTTTCTGTGAAGGTTTTGTCTTTGTTATTGCTTATTCTTTATTCAAGTTGCTGTAACTCTTCCCTTCTTTCTGACCATCTCTTCTTTATGAGTTGTCTCCTATAATGCTGGAAATTTTTGATAATTTTCCATTTGACTTACCTTTTGCTGACTGTAATTTGATCTTTCAGATTTCTGAGCTTGCTGACATAGCCCGTAGTATTGCAAGTACAGATATTATGAAAGAAGATGCGCCTGAATATCTACTTGCCTGCATGCACGATTTACAGGACATTCTCCGAAACAGCAAGCAGAAAGCTTTAGTGATAGACACATTTGGAAGCCGGACAGAAAATCTACTGAGGTAATTCTGAGAATCATCTCAGGGAGTCTTTTTGAGTCTCTAATAGTGCTATGAATTTTTTAATCAAAGAAGTTATTGCATTATTTCGAGAAAGGACTGTGAGCTAATATAGTTTTACTTCCATTGTTCATTGATCATCCCAACATATCCAGGGAGAAGTATTTACATGCATGTGAAAGGATGAGTAATAGTATTGAAAGTGATGTCAAATATAGAGATGGTGACAGATTTCTGGCAGATAACACTCCTCAGAGTATAACATCGACTCCTTCACATCTCACACATCGAGAGCGAACAAGTATCGATGATTTTGACATTCTTAAGCCAATTAGCAAAGGTGCCTTTGGTGAAGTTTTTCTTGCAAGAAAGCGAACTACTGGTGATCTATTTGCAATAAAGGTGAATATCTTAGAAAATCCTGGCAAGGATTGCAAACAAGATTTTGTTAGTTGATCATATCTAGTTTGGAGAAGTCATGGATAATTATGGGATTATAGATGTCCTCAATCTCGTGGTGATCTATCTTGAAGCTCTCATTTGTGTCTTTTAACAAACTAGCATACTTCATGCTGTATTTTTCTCCTGGGAATAGTAAACCTTTCAACTATGCCAAGCAAGCTCAGTAGTTGCTTCTAAAATAGGATCCTCAATATGATATATGTGGATCTAGGTCCATATACTATAACTGTTCTTGAGATAGTTTTATTTGATTTTTGCGCAGATACTCAAGAAATTGGACATGATACGAAAAAATGACATCGAACGTATATTGGCTGAGCGCAACATACTGATTGCAGTTAGAAATCCTTTTGTGGTAATTTAGAGCATTGTCTGCATTGCTATAAGTACATACGTACTGAATATTAAAATGCTTTGCATTTTATGATAGTTTTCCATATGATATTGATAGCTTCCTGTAAAAAGGGGTTTTGCATATTAGTCTCTCAAGTTTGTGAAATCTACAGTTTTTGACCCTTAAATTTCATATCTGCATGCAGTAGATGACTTCAAGGTTTAAAATCTGCAGTTTTGGTGCCTCCGGTTAAGTGAAGCCCTGTCGTCGTCACGGCCATCATCATCATAAGTTGTTTCCCACCTATGTGGGATCAACTATACGGACTTGTTATGCCATTTTTTTTTTTATCATTAACTATATTTTAATAACCTTTATTGTTTTCATATCTTGTTTAATTACTTGTATTTATGTTTTTGGGGATCTTCCACTTATTCTCTTATTGCCTTTTAATTGAATAAGCTTAAGTCTCCTAACTTGTGTTATTTTAGGCCTTTATTTAACATGACTAAATCACTTTGGTTTTTTTTTTATTGTATTATTTATTGGCTTCACCTTTAGATTATCTCATATTACTTTATTTTAATTTTATTTTTCCTATTTTATCACTTGTCCACCTTACATTTGTGTTATAGTCATTTTATGTATGTGTTATTCTTTAATTATCCAACATTCTGCCCTATATGACATAACTGTCTAATCGCTATCTTATAAAATATTTCTTAAATTTAGCTGTAACTCAACAGTTGCATAAAATTCCTTAAGCGTTTCACCATTTCTTCAATCTTGCTTAAATTATACTTATAATGTTTTTATTGATTTCCTCGTTTTCTTAAATTATTGATCCGAAACAGCGAATGTGATTATCTCTTGATACCGCTTAGGGTGTGTTTGATATTTGATAAAGCTTCTAAAACTTTTGAATTAAAAGTTTTTGTTGTACGATTTTTTGAAATCAAAGAAGTGACGTGATACGATAACGCTAATGATTAGGAGTAAAGAGAATATAGTTAAAATAGACAAGGTGGTTGTGTAGGTAGTTGTAAAGAAATGATTGAAACATAGTATAGTTATATAGGAAGATAAGAAGAAATGATTGAAAAATAGGTTAATTATGGAGAGTGAAAAGTTTTATATTGACAAGTTTATAAGAATGCCAAACACACCTTTACTTTGAAATTTTAATTGGTTCCTCATCTAGGTGCTTGCTATTACTAAAGTCACATTTTATATATATTCAGTTTGTGTTCAATTTGTAAAACAATTAGATTCTAGAGCATATATCTTCTTTTTTAATTTCTAGTTTACTCATCTTATTTCATTTATTTGGACTATATTATCTGCAAATAACATGTATTAAGGTGCTTCTTCTTGTACATGTCTAATAAATTCATTTACAGCTAAAGTGAAAAGGTAATAAGTTAAGGCTGAGCCTTGATGTAAGCCTGTTACTATTGGAAAGTTACTCATATCTCCACTCATGGTCATCACATTTGTTATAACCCTTTGCTATATATATTTCTTTTTTTTTTTATGGTTATATTTACATATATCTCAACACATATTATATTGTAGTTCTGAGACATTCTTACAAATACAGAGATACATTACTTTTCCAAAGAAATCTGGAGACACAGCTCCACTAAAGAATTAGAAAGACACAACTTCCATTCAGCCAAAGGGAGACAACAGCTCCCACTCCACCCCAAAGGGAGACCACAGCTCCCACACCATTTTTCCGGGCCAAAATCCCAACATCGGATTCAAACCCACGACCGCAGCCCCGCAAAAGCCTTATTACGGCTGCGGTCACAAACCGAGCATGCCTCACTTGGTTTTGATATATATTTCTAATAACATCAATATATCTATTTCGGTATTAATTTTCTTGGAACCCCATCATATGTTTTTTTTTTTTTTTAATCAATAGAAATCATGTATAGGTTCTTTTTCTTCTCTACAGTTTTCCATTGAAAAAATAATGGCGGACACCATTCTCCACTTTTTATTGTACAATTTATAGACAAGTAATGGCTTAATTTTACTATTTCTGCAGGTCCGTTTTTATTATTCATTTACGTGCAGTGATAACCTTTATTTGGTAATGGAATACCTCAATGGAGGTGATTTATACTCTTTGCTTAGAAAAGTTGGTTGTGTCGAAGAAGATGTTGCCCGCATCTATATTGCTGAACTGGTTTGTTCAAAACATTTTGTATACAGATATGCTTGTTTTTCACACCAATTTTCCCTTATGGAGTTTATATTATATTCAGGTTCTAGCATTGGAATATCTTCATTCATTGGGAATTGTTCACAGGGACTTGAAACCAGACAACATATTGGTTGCACATGATGGACACATCAAGGTTAGATCAATAGATGTATGTTTTGACATAATTGTTAAATTTTTTCCCAAAAGGAATCAGATACCTGATCTAATCCATCTCTGTAAACACACAAGATATGTAAATGTTACCAAAGAGTGATATACCATATGCACCATGAATCACCTCATTTCTGAGTCAACTGCAAGAAGCATTATCATTGATTCATATACTACTCTAGTGTTTGAATCAACTTCAACAAGTATGATCTTCAGTATTTAATTAAAGATATTGTTTCCAATGGTTATTGGTCCTTGAATCATGTTTCGTGTAAAATTCCATTCACATGTTAATTTTTGTCCAATTGTTTTCTTCGCATGTTTTTCAAGGGAACTGTTCCAACATGTAATTTGTAAAACTTCCATTTTATTGATGGAAAAACTGATACCTTTTTGTTTTACAGCTCACAGACTTTGGACTTTCAAAAGTTGGCCTCATGAACAGTACAGCTGACTTGTCTACTCAAAGAACAACTGGTATTGCCAATTTTGATGCCCAAAACCTGCCAACTTCAGTTGAGCATGCCCATCAAGAAGAGAGAAGTCAACAGTCGGCTGTTGGGACACCTGATTATTTGGCACCCGAAATCCTTCTCGGAACTGAACATGGTTTGGACAAAGCCTACATTCAGGTTTTTGCTTAGTATGCTAAAGATTGAAGTTATCTCCCTGGACATACCTGCAGGTTCTGCTGCAGACTGGTGGTCAGTGGGGATTATACTGTTTGAATTTATAGCTGGAATTCCACCCTTCACAGCTGAATGTCCTGAGGTATGTCATATGCCTAGGTTACTCTGAAATACAATATTAACTTCTGCTGCATTTTTTGAGTATGTCAGGAAATTTTTTGGGTAGACTTAAATACACTTGATGATTCAACTAATGCATCTGGTGTTTTGTGGTTGTGCAGATAATTTTTGACAACATTTTAAACCAAAAAATCCCATGGCCTCATGTTCCTGAGGATATGTCGTTTGAGGCCCAAGACTTGATTAACAGGTTTGTTAGAATTAATTTGAATTCTTTAAAGTTATGATGGGGACCACAGAACAAATGAGCAGCAGAGCTTGACCATGTCCAAACTTGATGTCATTCAATTGTTCCCATTATGTGGAACACCCAAAATCAAGTTGAGGACCTCAAGGATCTGCTTTTATTTCCTCCAGAGTTGCTTGGGAATAATTTTTACCTTCAGTTCAGATGGCAGTCTGCCTTGGAATCTTTGGTAAAAGCGATAGTCTTTGTGAACATTTCACCTTTTCTCAAAGATAGCCCATGGAGAATTTGACAATTTGTGTGTTTGCGTGTTTTTTTTTATAATAGGAGAATTTGTGTTTAAGTTTTGATAATCATGTTTACAGGTTGCTCATTCATGCCCCTGATCAGCGTCTTGGAGCAAATGGAGCTTCTGAGGTTGTTTCTAGTTTTTAGATGCCTGGCATCTTTTATGACTAGTTAATCTTGTTGCTGTAGCACAGCTGCTGGAAACCTTGAACTGCTGAACTAATGCTGCTGGATTTGTCTACTAATAATTTGATTCGTTCTTGGCAGGTAAAAGCACATCCTTTCTTCAGGGGAATCAATTGGGACACCCTTGCCTTACAAAAGGTATTAGTGGTTGCTTTTGTTGGTCATATACAAAATGAGTCCTTGGACTTGAATAACCACTTTTTTTTTTTCCCTGAATTGTCTTATAAGCCGCACTCACCATCTCTTGTGGATTTTATATTAAAAAATAAATAAAATTTTGATCCCCCTTCCTGGCAAAATTGGTTCAGCAGCTGCTTCAATTGTTGAAAACTATCAGAAAGAATCTGGCAGGGACTTGTTGATTATCAAATGATTTTCCTGCTATGCCAGTTTAGCATGTATTCTATGCAGTCTTTTTATGCACTTCATGATTGGTAATGTCTCCGTGGTTGTGAGCTTGTGATCGTAATTCATTTGAATGAGGAGATGATAACTGAATATTGGACTTTATGTAGGCTGCCTTCATACCAAGCCCCGACAGCGCAGATGATACAAGCTACTTCATGCCAAGGTATCCACAGAGTTCTGATGAGATCACAGAAGTAGAAGGAAACTCAAGTGATTGTGCTTCTGATAATGCTGGTTCTCATTCAAGTGCTGATGAAGATGCAAATGTATGTTACCATCTAATTCTGGATTTGTCCATCTTAGATGGGATCTTCTTGTCTTCTTTCTTGTCTCAAAGATTAAAAGTAAAAGGCTTCTCAGTAGAGGTCTGCAGCCCTCTGTTTCCCTTCTTTGTCCAACCACATAATGCTCCTGGCTCTTTCATGTCTGAGACCAAAACCTACCAACCCCATTAAGTTGGCCGCATGCTCAGCATGATGCTTATCAGCTGTGTAGTCTTCCATATAAAGATAGAAAAGTGTCCATGGGGAAAACCTTAGGTCTTATTGGGTATTTCCGTTTCTTCACTTCATACGTGGTCGAATTTATCATTTCTATTATCAATGCTATCATTTTCATGAAGAAATAAATCTATTTTATTTTTTATCCATGGGAGCCAATCCAATGCAAATGTTTGCACTATCCTTTTATATATATAGAGTTATGATACTCTACAATATATTGTATATTAGCTTATTGTGCAATATTCAATTTTTTCATTTCATTTTATTTTTCTTCATAAACATGTTTTCTTAAGTATATTTAATTCATATACTAAGTTATATATATATATATACATATATATATATAAGAACCCATCTAGTGCAGATGGACCGCACGATAGCTACGGTGCAGTCTGTCGCAAAATAGGTCTTACACATATTACTATGTGATAATACTTTATATAATCATTTACCCATATAAAAATCATACTTTAGATGATTTGGATGTTGAAAATATCACTTTAAACTTGATATTTACATTAAACTATTTTATTATATTGATTTTGTACCATTTTAAGATGGGGCACATACACATGTTGGATTTGGATAAACATTAGTTTGCTAATAAAGTGAATAATTCTAAATATGATGAGTGAAGTGGATGTTAATTTCATGATCATGCGGGGCCCGTTCACGGCAAACTGCACCGTAATTATGCTGCAGTCCGTCTACACTTGATAATTTTGCATATGTATGTATATAAATAACATTTGGAGAATGTTTAGTATTTAATTTTGAATATTAAAAAGCAAAAACTTTTGAAATATTCACGCACTAAACAGTTCAATTTTTTTATTTTTAATATTCGAAAATAAATATTAATCATTCTGTAAATGTTATACAAGTTTATATGTAAAAAATAGTTATTTGGGCCCACATACTTTTTTTTAATGAAATTTGAGCCCACATATTAGTGCTAAAAAAATCTAAGAAAAAATAAATAAACAGGTAATGCAAATGTTTGCATTGGAATGGGCCCCTATCCACTGTTCTGCTGACGTCTGGTTTACTCCCTACTTCGTTTACTCCAATTACTTCTAGTTTTATTTTTCCTTTCTGGCATCTTTTCAAGAAGGGCCAAATGGAAGTCATACTGTCCATATGATAGTCAATGAATTTTTTCCCTGTATGGCTTTCAGAAATTGGCGTGGGGCAATAATGTCCAGGCTCCAGCTAAAGCTTAACTTTGACATGCCTTCATATTAGTTTTGGAGAGAGAGACTCTTTTTCTTTTCTTTTTTATTTTTCATTGTTGCTGCTGCTGTTGTGATCTCTATTCTTATTGATTTCTGTGTTCAGATGGATGAATGTGGTGAAATGGCTGAATTTGACCTTTGCTCTCCTTTGAATCTCTCCTTCGTTAATTTTTCTTTCAAGGTAAGCTCTAAACCATTGGATGAAAATTGCATAAAAATAGTGTAGAACATTACTCATCGCATAAAATAGTGTACAACGTGTTAGGAATTTAGGGCAAGAGATTTGGAATTACTTAGCGTACTATTTAGCATTCCAGATATTTATTTGACATATCCTGCTTCAAATTGTGGTTTTTTTTTTCCCCTGTATTCCTGTGTATATTCACTATTCAGTCCATGGATTGTAGGTGTCATCCATTGTGTTAGCTAGATCATTTTGGGTATTTGCAATCGATGCAGGATCCTGTCAGACCAATCTATGTTACCATTCATCAACTGGCCCCATTACCCTGCAGTTCATGTTTCAGGAGATCTGCGAACTTTATTAATCTTTGCTGCTGATGGAAATTTAATTCTTTGTCGTCTTGCATCTGAAGTGGCTGAGCATATAATACTCCAGATAGATTGCAGCTTATATTGGCTCATTGCATGGATTGGTTTGCAGAATTTGTCTCAGTTGGCATCAATTAACTATGATGTGCTGTTGCAAAGTGGGAAGACTTCATCAAAGGGCTCACCCCCTTCGGAAAGTAATGAGGCATAATGCTGAAATAAAGGTTTCAAGGAGGCAGGATTCTATACTGTAACAAGGCTGGGATCCCACATTTAGCAAGCAGCGTGAATCTTTGTTGTCATATCTTATTCGTTTCCTCAAGCTGAAAGAAGTCGATGCTGCATTGATGTTTCAAGTTTTCTGACGCTCTGCATCAAAGATTTTGATGCAAGTGTGTCTTAGTGCACATGGGCGAACTGGAGCTTTCAGATGAGCAAGTAGGATACTGCTGCTTCTAGTCTTTTTTAACTTTTTTTTTTTTTTTTTTACTTCTTAATTTTCTTCTCTCTTCAATTAAAAAATTTGTCCACAGAATACACGAAAAAGAAAAGAAAAGAAAAGAATATATTTGTGTTTTCCTTCAGTTTCTGTCAAAGATCTGAACATTGGATGCATGACCAGTGCCATTGGTTGGAAAATCTGAAAAATGTAATATGTTGTAGTAAACTAGTAATATTCTTCAAACCGCCTGTTCAAGAATTCCTTATAAATAGCATGATTATATACAATATATTATATTTATACTTAAGTTACAATTTTCGTTTTTTATTCTATTTTTATTTCATTTGTTAATTTTTTCTTCATAAACTTGTTTTCCTGTGTGTTTAATTCATTTTGTTATTTCACAATACTTTCATGTATCTATTTTTTATTTTTGGAAATAATCAATTCTAGGGGCATACAGGTCACTCTTTATCCCTTAAAAAATTTGATTTTTTAAAAATAAAAATAAATACATAAAAGTATTGTGAAATAACAAAACTTGGGGTATGTCTGGGATTTGATAAAATTTTTGATGAAAAATTTTTGGTGTAAAATTTTTGAAATGTGAAAAAATGATGTGATATGAGAAGAATAATAACAAGAAGTAAAGAAAATAAAGTTAAAATAAAAAATTTAAATGTGTGAGTAGTAGTATAGAATGATAAAAAAAATAAGTAGAGTAATTGCACGAGAAGAAGTAAAGAAATAAAAAAATAAAGTAGTGAAAAATGAAAGTTTTAGATAAAAAAGTTTTGTGTTTTAACAAATACCCTTGTTAGGAAAACATATTTATAAAAAATCAAAAAATAAAATAAAAATAGAATAAAAATAAATATTGTAACTTAAGCATATATTACAATATATTGTACATAATCATGCCTTAATTTTTGGCAATAACATGTGGGTGCAAGCATGTATTTCTTAGTATATAATTCTGCAATTTTTAAATATTAAACCTGAAGAAAATTTCAACTTGTCAAAGCGCAAGGGCGCTTGAACTGTGAAATTTTGATTTTTAAATATTAAAAATAATTAAATAATAATAGCATACCCAATAGCTCTAGCACTACTCAAATCTACCAGATATCGCCTTCAGCTCAATCACGGCCGCCACCACCAAAATTCATCTCCTTGTCGGGCTGCTTTTTCATAAAAACACGTCTCATTGTCGGTTTAGCCAGCTGCTAGAGAAATTGAGAACCCACTATACGACGAAGAAGAAGGATATGAGCCGGGTAATTTGGGCACGAATTATGGGTGGGCATTAATGTCATTTGATTCATGGGCTAAGTCTATGTAACAGATCTCTAATGGCACGAGCGTAAATGAGATTTTAAACAAGATAAATGAGAATAAGAAATTTTTTTAAAAATTCATAAGTACAAATAAAATTCGCAGGTTTATATAAAGTTCCCTCTGTTTTTTAATAATTTTTAAATATTTAAAATCAAGAAAAATCCCGCTTTTCAAGTGTCGGGGGCCCTTGAAGGCTTGAACTGAGATTTTTATTTTTAAATATTAAAAGAATTAAATAATATCTAAAATTTTTAAAATTTGATATCTAAGAAATACATATTTGAGCCCACATGTTAGTACATAAATCCTGAAAAAAAAATTTGAAAAAAGGTTCATGCGAGCTCGTACTGTGTCTCCGTTTGGACTGGAAATAGCAGGGGTGATGGCCCACAAAGTCTAATGAGTGGCTTGTAATTATCAAAAGTAGCAATGTAGCACAGTTTTCATTACGAAAACCAAGAGGTGGAACCTTTTTTTTTTTTTAATAGCCGGGGGTCCGAGGGAAAAAGGTTTGCCAGTTCTTCGATATTGTTTTAGCGGATCGGACCAGACCAGGGATTAGTAACAATGGCAGGAGCGCGCATGGAATCGGGTCGATTAGGAAATTGCACAATTTCCACATCTATATTTGGAAATTGCTTTTTCCATTTACTCCATTGTTAGCTACATGACTTCTGTAGCTCCAGGTTTGAAAATTCTAATTTCTAATGATTCCGACAATCTTGAGCATTTTGCGGATGATACGAAATTGCTACTGCTTTGTCCTGATATTGAAATAGCAATCCGCTCTCGAATTGTAGTTCACAGCCTTTTTTTGTGTTGGAAAAGATCAAATGCCGTGTTGCTGCATTGGTAGGGAAAATACATGAACATATTGGTGCTTTTCGATCCCTAATGTTGAATCTCTATTCATGTAGTTGCTTTTGCCAATTGATTGTATTTTCTTAAATCATTTTTGTAACTTGCTACTTTTTCTTTGCATAATGCAGTCTGCTTGTTGGGGTGTCTATACAAAAGAACAAAAGAAAGGAAGCAAACAAATTCACTATTCTACTCGAAACTAGCAGAAAATGCAAAGAAACAAAAAATGTTATTATTATTTTTTTTTTTATAAAAAAAAAAAAAACGCTTCAAACTACACTGCATATGGAAAAATAAGCAGAAGCATCCTGTCTACGAATTTATTGCATGCTCTCCTTCCCTTTCTCCATAGCGCCAACATCCAACAAAATGCTCCAACTCCAAAGCCATGTCCAATTCCAAATCCTATTGCCATTGTTTTCCAGCTGTACTCGCTTTCTGAAGATGTTTCTGGATCTATGGAGGTTGATGATGGTGCATCACTAGCCTCTTTGCAAACCTTTGAAAGTGGTGGCCCGCATAGTCCTGGATTCTCTTGAAACGATTCATTCGTATAGGTGGAAAATTGCTTGCCCTGTGGTATGCTGCCTGTGAGTTGATTTCCAGAAAGATCGAGTGCCGAGAGGAATGTTAGCTCCAACAACTCCAGAGGAATATTTCCTGAAAGGTTGTTTTGAGACAGATCTAATGACTCCAGAGCTGTCATGTTCTTGAATGACTTTGGAATTTGGCCTGTGAAACCATTATGGGACATGTTCAGCACCCGAAGTGACTTGAGAAGCCCAATAGTCTCAGGAATTCGTCCTTGGAAATGGTTTCTTGAGAGATCAATAATTGCTTCGGAGGTAGAGATCCTGCTGAAATTCATTTCAGATCCCTTACTTCTTATCATTACTTGTTCAAAATAGAAAAAGTATTTAGCTGTCCATGTTTTGAGATACTCTAGCTTAGATCCATTTTCCCCTGTCATCTTTTTCCATCCACAAAACATGGTGGGTGGTAAACTACCGTTAAAATTATTGAAGGAGAGATCAAAAAGCTGCAACTTGGAGACGTTTTGGCAGGTTGGTGGAAGTTCAATGGGGCCATAAAAGTTATTAGATCGTAAGATGAATATGTGCAAGTCAGCAAAACCATGTACCCATGAAGGAAATCTATCACGTATTTGATTGTTGCCAAGGTTTAATATTGTTAAATGCTTGCAGTTGGCAAGGGATACTGGCAATATACCTTCTAACTGATTTTCACTCAAATCAAGCTTCTCCAGGGAACAATCCTCCTCAACGGGAGTATCACTCATGTTGCCCAAACACTGTGGAATACGACCACTAAAATTGTTACTAGATAGATCCAATACTTTTAGAGAAGAGGCATTGCAAATAGACGTTGGAATTTCTCCATTGAGATAATTGCTGCCAAGCAGCAAGGTGGTGATAGAAGGTGGAAGCATTGTGAGTGACCCTTCCAATGAATTGTTGGTGAGGCCAACATAGAAGAGTTCTTTGATGTTTTCGAATGATTGTAGATCTAGAACCCCACTGAAATTATTGTAGCCAAGCTCAAGTAAATTGAGCTTCCTAAGTCGATAGAAGGACCTAGGGATCTTCCCTTGCAACCGGTTCTCAGCCAAATCAATAATCTCCAAAACTGAAGAGGAGAAATTATGAAATTCACTTAGTTGACCGCTAAATTTGTTACCCCAAAGCCTGAGAGATCGCAAGTATGGGAGTGTAAACACCGAAGATGGAATGATCCCATGAAGATTATTATCAGAGAGATCCAAATGGATCAATTTCGTGAGGTTGGCAAGCCAAGATGGATGAATGGTTCCAGAAAGACTACATTGGTACATGCTTAAGGCACGAAGAGTAGGAAGATGAGAGGATATGGCTTGGCTCCATTGATTACCCTCTGTCGACATGTTCACATAGTCAAGACCAAGTACACTCAAGCTCGACATGTTTCGAATGAGTGCTCCAACGCTATCCAATTCCAAAGAAATGAAATCGGAACGGCCATCATCATAACCGTTCAAAGACAAGTCAAGAGAAACCAATCTGCTCAAACTCGAAATTTCGGGTGGAATTCGACCATAAAAGTTGCTATTGGAGAGGATGAGGTGGGTCAAATTGGTGAGCTTGCCAACTGCGGAAGGTATTGGAGAGGGAGAGAACTGGTTGGAACGAAGACTCAGGACTTGAAGACTTTGAATGCGACATAGGCTTTCGAAATGGATCTTACCAGGGATGTTTAGACCATTGAGGGTGATGCTGGTCACCCGCCCAGTGGCCCTGTCACACTTGATGCCTCTCCAACTGCAGCAATCTCTACTTCCAGGGTTCCAAAAAGACAAATTGCTTTGAAACTCAAGCAAGGCAGAGAAATGCTCATATACGCATTGCTGATGATGCTGAGGGCTGCTATGGCAGCTGGAGATGGAGGTGACCAGGACAAAAGCTACAAGGAAGAGGGGGAGGGATTTTAATAAAGAAAACAGAGGGGAGAAGACCATTTTCATTTCACATGGAAATCTATAAATTTGGGGTATAAGAATTCTAGCTGAGGTTATGTTCTATATATACATGCGTGCATTCTCTGAGGTATGCTAAGCACGGTGCTAATAATCAGTCAATCACGATATCACAGAAGAAATTCTTGGAAGAGCATCAGTCAACGTCTGTCGGTATCATAGAAGAAAATTCCTGGAAGAGTACCAGTCAACGTCTGTGTGTGAATCGATCTAAGGGCTTTTGAAGTTTGAACACGCATACCTGATTGATTTGAAGGCTCCG
The DNA here is from genome assembly GCA_035584095.1 of Annona squamosa. Lineage (NCBI taxonomy): Eukaryota > Viridiplantae > Streptophyta > Magnoliopsida > Magnoliales > Annonaceae > Annona > Annona squamosa. Next base: position 82,862,373 of record JAXCLR010000050.1, on the reverse strand, counting down.
TTTTGGCCAAGCGATTAAATCCCCAACTTCAGACGATTTCTGTGATTCGGATAAGTAATATAACAGCGACGTGGAGTCATAATCGTTGAAAATGGCGATCTCAGACTATCAGAGAAGCACAAATTTCTAGCTTTTGTCATTCACAATGGCCGATCTTTGTTGATTATGAAGTCCTTTGAAATTCCATAATATCGGCGGTCGAGGATTGTTGACGCCTATGTACTCAAGCATCCTTCCTGCCATGACTTTGGTATCCCACAGTTGGTAGAGAGCATATCTCCTCACCAACATTTCTGCATTTTTTTTATTATTAGGAACCTACTTTCCATAATCCTTTATATGTGCAGTGCTAATTTCTTAATTGTAACGATACAATTAAAGAGATACATGTCATTATTTGTACGTATCATTTTTTATCTTGTTAAATTAACATATTTTATTTCGAAGAATTTATGCACAAAGTCACCGTGAAAAAGTTATATTACAAAAAAATAAGAAATTTATTTTACCAAATTTTAAATTTACTTAGAATTTTATCTATGTAAAAGTAATATTGGAAAGAAATAAATACTTCTTTAAAATTTTAAAATTGTTAAAAATTTCCTCATGGTTAATTTCGACCATCGAATTGCATTGGAACCATTGAAATTTCTAATCTCAAATTTGTATTATCTTAAATTTATTAAGCATTCAAATCTCTACATTCAAATTTGTATTATATTAAAATTATTTTGCTAAAAATATTAAACAGGTTACTAATTCCATGCGGACGTTCATCTTTCCACTTAAGAACATGTCAAGGATGATAGTTATAAAAGCTTACTGACCAACTACAAAACCGCCGTCTTTTATGCGTGTTGTTAAAATACAAGAAATAGGGTCATGCTTTTATGAAACTGTAACCTTTTATATATTTTCAATATCGTGATGTCTATGAAAATTTTACTTTATCTATTGTATTTAATATTATTTATGTTATTATCGAAATTCTTTTATTTATTTGGTATTATTGGAATGGCTTATTTAAAAATGTGTAATGTCAATATAATAAATAATTTAATGCTAAATATTAATTTTCAAGTTGTATTTTTAACACTTAAACTATCTAAAATATCATTACAATGTGAGTAAATGATTTTATTAAGTATAATTGTATTCCAATGCATACCTAAATAGATTTAAGTATTGTTTATAATTTACAAACACATATATTTTTAGACAAATGTTTTGAATTAAACGAAACTTAGTCTCTTAGCTAAATAAATAATGTTAAATACAATGAATCAATTTAATTTTCATCAAATATCAAATTCTTAAAATTGAGAGGAATTACTTAGAATTGCTCACCGGAGCCCATTAAAATTATACGTGGGCCACACACAGTAAATTAATCGCAGTCAACTAAAAATTTTAAAATAGCAAAAATATTAAAAACCATCAAAGTGAGGCTAGTAAACAAAAATAAAACGGAGCTTCCACCGCTAAAATCGTTTTGCATTTGTTTATAACTTTTATCGAGTTAATTGTACAATCTAAGTCATTAAATATAATTTCTTGGTTAGATAAATTAACAGTGAAATGTTTTCAAATACAAAAGTGGGTATTATTACAATTTTTAAAGTAAAAACGTTTAAATCTATATTGTTGTGCAACGATATTCATTGCAACCCACGATGGTTGGTCGGATTTGTGAAATCTTTAATTTGAATGGAAGGTATTAAATATTTAAATGTAATTTAAAATTTTAGATGATTAAGATGATTGAAATATATACACCATGCGACTCAGCTTTCACGCGATTGAAAAGTGAGTCTGTAACTGACTATCCCAAACGAGATCATATAAATATATGTCAATCATGATCCGAGACGTTGATATATCCTGTCCTAGTTATTTTGAATATATCAAGATGAAAACATTTTTCAGGTATGTTGCCCAAATATTCTTATTTCAAAGTATCGTCGGCATCCGTTCCCATGAAAAATTAAAATATTTTAAAAACCGTGTCTCGGATTAATAATGAAAAATAACATCTCCCCACCAACCTTGTTTCTTTCCTCTGGAAATTTTGACCTGAACTTGGTTAGTTAGTGTTAGTTGGTCAGAAGCTTCAATGGCCCTCTCAATCTCCACATCCTAAGTTGGCCAAAATCTCATGGTTTAGAGCTCGTCTCTCCGTTCTTTGACCTTGTGACTTGATATTATTAGCTTATCAATTTTTTAGCCTTTCGTTTGTGCCCCTCTGCTTTCTGCTAATCTTGGAAGGCAACAACAGAAACGCATGACAATCCAATTAAATCTCTACTTCTTTTACAGTTCATGAATCTCATGTTTGGTTCTTGAATTCCACTAGTTTCTTTTCTGTCATTGCTCGAACAGCTCCTGTTTGGAATTTTTTTTTTTTTTTTTTTCCCTGTCTCAAGTGCTGGACTGCAGCAATGTCTTTCACAGGAACTTTGCAGAAGTGCAGCGCCTGCGACAAGACCGTGTACGTGGTCGATTTGCTCTCCGCAGATGGTGTTTCTTACCATAAGTCATGCTTCAAATGCAGCCACTGCAAAGGAACACTCTCGGTCTGTAATTCTATTTTATCATCACAGCTTTTATTTTGTTATAAAATCACTTGCAACCATAGAAATGAAACATGCAAGTTACTTAAAGACATTGGCCATCTTGGTTTCTTTTCTATTTCACTGGCCATCTTTACAGCCATAATCATGCGGAAAAGCTCCTTTTTGCATAATTTTGTTTTTTCGAAGTACCTTTTTCCACAATTTTGGTTGCAAAATAATCATCCAAAAATTTCTGCCATATAACATTCCTCATGTTTGGATGAGAGTATCTAATCGACAAAAGAATCTTAAAGATAAACAAACAATCAAAAGAGAAAAAATAAATTTTTTTTTTTTTAACCTTTCCCTTAGTTGTAATCTTGTAATCATTGTTTGACAGGGAAGAAAAAGTTATATTTTTTAGCTGTGAATCTTACAGAAATCTATCACGTCTTCTGCAATAAATATTAGATTCAATCAAAATTTACAATCCCAAAAATGCACCCAATTATTGTTTTTTGCTGTTTGTGTAATTCTCCATTATGTTTTCAGATGAGCAATTACTCTTCCATGGATGGTGTCCTGTACTGCAAGCCTCATTTTGAGCAGCTCTTCAAGGAGACGGGAAGTTTCTCAAAGAATTTCCAAACTTGTGAGGACTGATCATGATTTTGATGTTTATATGTTGGACAGCAGGCCTGGCAAGAGGACTCAACATACACTGACCATATAAGTATTTTATTTCAAAACCAGATTAAACAACCAAGATATACTGAAAGATTTCAATTATCTCATCAGATGGTTGGGTTTTGATTGAACTGGAGTTGCCTCTCGTCCGGCCTGTAGTCACCTAGAAATTATCCTCGTGAGTTTGATACATTTTTTGGTTTATCTTATCCTTTAATGATGCAATATCCATGTCAATTTCTTTGGTTGGGATCAAATCTTTCATGACGGTGATCAGCTGGAAGTAAGGCAAATGAGCTGGTAAGAAAATTTCTCATTTGGATTTTTTTTTAAGAGGAATGCGTAATCATCAACTGAAAGTCTGAAACACAACTTTTCCAAAGAAATTAAATCTTGAGCCTTAGTACTCTCCCCCGAGCAATAACCTTATCATCTGATACATGTGTACGTTTACCATGAAGAATATAATTAGATCATTAAAGAGGTGGATGAATGCTTTAACATCGCGGCTGTTGGACCTGCTCACGGTCTCTGAAATATCTGACTTTAGATTTTTATAATCTCATATTACACAGTCCAGGGCTCCAAGTAAGCTGTCTTCCATGTTCAGTGGGACACAAGACAAATGTGCAACTTGCCATAAGACAGCATATCCACTGGAGAAGGTTAGCATAAAGCTCCCTCTGCTGCTATTTTTAATTCCCTTTATTGACTAGTGCTTGGTTTATCTGAAATTGACAAGTAGTCCAGTATGGGATGAAGAGCCTTTTCAGCTCATTGTTCATACCTAAATCATCCAATATGCGCTTACAAAATTTAAGCGAAAGTTCATTAACCAAATCCCTTGATCATCACCAGAGCTTCTTCAAACTTGCCCTTCTTTCCCATCTTCTTTCTTATCATCATGCTTACGTAGGCCCCGCTGTGATTGATCGCTATTAATTACAGGTTACCGTTGAGGGTGAATCATACCACAAATCCTGCTTCAGGTGCTCCCATGGTGGCTGCAATTTAACTCCATCATCATATGCTGCCCTGGATGGAATCCTCTACTGCAAGCCCCACTTTGCACAGTTGTTCAAGGAGAAGGGAAGCTATAATCACCTCCTCCAGACTGCTTCCATGAAGCGCAGCATACCCCCGCCAAATGAGGCAGATGCACCCCCAAAGGGTGAGGAAGAGAATAAGGAAAAGGAAGAGGACAACACAAAAGAAACAGATGAGAAGTCAAAGGAAATGGAACAGGAATCAGAAGACCAATGACATTATCAATATGTTTACCATCTGAAAAAGCACTCTCAGATGTCCGATTGGCTTTATTTCATGTGCAGGAAGGCTTAAGCTCATTCATTTTTCTTGTCTTTGTGTTTTTTTTTTGTCACTAGGCTCGTAATTGGAGGTTAGCGTGATGTACACGAGTCTCCAATTCTGACTGGTGGGCCTCATGTTTTTAGCATCCAAAACATGTACTCCCTTCACTAATGGACTACAACAGACCAGTAGGTTGATTGCCTGAAGTTTGCTGGGTTCCATTTTCAGGAATGAAGAGAACTTTTGTCCACTCAACAGATCCTCCGCCAGGCATATCTTGTAATTCTTCTGTTTTTCATCCCTGCGTTTGAAGCTGTAAGGCTGCTAAGCAGATGAATCTCTGCTTTGAATTGAAGAAAAGAGTTTTCTATTTGTTCTTCATTTGCCACTGAAATACCACAGTTAAAAGGTCTTCCTTTTCCTTTTTAAAGATGTTGAAAGAAATAATGGGAAAAATTTTCATTCCATTCTCTCGTGCAGTCCTTTCGTACTGAATTATTTTTCAATACATGACCATTTTATATTATAAAAGAAAAATCTTTTGAATATGCAACAGATTCTAAGAAATCACAAAATTTATAGTAATTATAAACTTTTTTTAAGGGAGATACAATAATACGCTTAACTTTATGCAACAAAGAAAAATTTGTTGCAAATAAATTATTAAAAATTATTTATGGCATTTTATTTGCAATGAATAAATATTTGCTGCACATAATACCATATATATATATATACACGTATATACATATATAATTAATTTATGACCAAATTTTGGTTGCAATGTTGCATATGCACTCATTCATACATGTATCCCCCTCTCTAATACTATTGGCTATAGGATCCTTTTTAATTTTTTATTTTTAGAATTAACGTGTTGGCCCAAACTTAAATTTCTAGATATATAATTTTTAAATTTTTGAATTTTTTAAATGTTATGAATTTATAAAATAAAAAGAATAGTATTCATCTATATGCCAAAAAATCAAAAAAATAAAAATAAAAAAACTTAAGATGGAGTACACTGCAAGAAACAAGAAAAGTTGACATATGCAACAAATTTTTTACATCTAAATATAGATTTAATGAACTTCCATAATATTTGCAACAAAATCGGTGTTGCTGCAAATAACCTTATATACAGCTAAAAGTTTAGCTGCATGCAACATTGTATGCTGTAAAGTTAAAAAAGGTGGCTGCATTTTATCAAATGTCACAAAGATTAAATAACAAATTGAGCAACCACAATTTAGCTGCAAATGTACATTTGCAGTAATATGAAGGTATATATAGAAAATTTGATACTAGCTGTTGCATTTAAGAAAATTTGTTATAGTGGGTGCATACAATGAAGATTTTATTTATTTATTTAAATATGTGCCTAACATGTATGTGTAACCACATAATAGTAAAATGTTTATTGCATATAACTATAAGCGATAAATTTGTATTATAGATAACAAATTTGGTTATTGCATATATTAACTTTTTCTATTGTGATCTTTAACACTCCTTAATTAGTTGATGAGTAGAAAATTTATCTTTGACTTGTAAGTTAAATTTTCTAGTAATGAAGTTGTATTAGCGGTGCAACTTGGGTACAGTAGTTATGGATATCGACCAACTTGACCCTAATTTGAGTAAAGTAGAGTACAAAATATTCATGGGTATAAATAAGGCACAAATTATTACTCATTCTCTCAAATAGGAAACGGATAGAGTAGATATATTAGGCGTCCAAAATCGACCCACGTGGATATAATTACAGATATATGTATATAATATATATTATATAGCATATATTGTGTTTGATTTGTAACATCCAATGTACATGCCCATTTTAACGAATTCAAATTCAAATGATCCTTGTATCCTATTAAGTTGTGGATTATAAAGCCAAAAATCAGTTTGATTTTTTATATGTATGTCATTGACTTATAAGAGCCTTTTATAAATAAGCCTATGAATTACAATTAACAAATTAAGTTTTAATGATTGGGTTGTAATAATTTATAATTTATATTTTTTATATAAAATAGTAACATGTGTACTTGTGATTTTAAAATGTAAATAAATATTCTTTTATATTTATAAGTAACGTAGAAATATTTTTTAAAAAATATTGTATTTGACTATTAAAAAAACCGATTTAGAACGGAAACTGAAATAGACCCTATGATTGACGAGTAGGGTAAAATATATTAAAAACTTAATTGACAAATGAGTAGAACATCATGAGCTTTTTTTAAGTAGAGTATGGATAGAGTGGACTTCTTTTTACTGCGCGGCTGCCGAAAAGTCGGCGGCTGGCAATGGGTCGGGGTTCGAATCCCCGTTTGGCCAAAAAATGGGTTTGGGAGCTTTAGTCTCCCATTTGATGATTGTGGGAGCTGTGGTCTCCCGTTTAGTAGTTGGAAGCTGTGTCTTCCTGATCATTTAGTGGAGCAGTGTTTCCAAATTTGTAAGAATGTCTCAAAAAAAAAAGAGTGGACTTCTTTTTGAACTAAAGTGACCCAAATTAAACCCCTAGGTATATGCATGCTCTTATGTGAATACATATTCTTTGTGTCTTTCTTCTGACTTTGGTGTCCATGACTAGCTCATCATGAGGCGGCTAGCCCTTGAGGTAATATCCGCCGTCGGTTTTATGTGGACAGTACTCCATATTCCAATTCTCCGATGCATGATAAAAGAGACATTCCCAAAATGTCATAATATTTGTCATTCAAGTAGCACGCCATCTGAAGTTAGCCTTTGGCAGACGTATTTTACATTTTTAATGATACGGTCTTGTAGCTATGATGTAGTATGGTTGACTTACTAGCTACTAATAGTGTTACAAATACTCTTTTCTTCCAACAGTACTGTTGATGATTGACTCTTCTCATGCATGGCGAAGCATTCTTGAAATCTCATGTCCAGCTGCACAATTGTTACTATCTAATTATTTAGCTAAAATATAATTAATTTGGTTGCCATCTTCAAGCAACGATTCCGGCAAATATTGGTTGTCATTTTCGTTCTACTTTTGAACTTTGTTCAAGGTAACAAAATTTTCATAAATTAAGTAATCAATTAAGATAAATTTCGATATTAATAAAATTGTAAGTAGAATAAATGCGAATTATATATATTTACCTTCGGATTTCCATAATTTTACATCACGACTATTGGTCTTAAAAAAATACCCCCATTTACAAATTTCATTTGTAAAATTAAACACCGTTACCTTCAAATTTTGTTAGGATTTTTAGTAAAATTTGTGTGCATTTGAAAAGATGCAAAAGTAAAAGTGTATGAGTGGGTTAATGATTCGAAATATCAAGTAGGATGTAATCTAAAATTATCATTGTATGTGGGGTCATGATTTAATATGGGTATAGCAGAATTGTCTTGAGTCTCAGTGTAGCTGAATGCATTTCACCTATTTTTTATTTTTTTAAAATTTTTTTATACAACTTGTAAAATATTGAAAAATAATAATGAATATTTAAGTTGACTAGTTAAAATCCACAAAGAATATCCTATGTAGCAAGAGTTTACCTTTTAACAAACTAGGTCAAATAGTTAATAATGAGTTTTGCCTAATTATTATTTATATTAGCTACGGGTTATAATTTTATTTTTATTTTTAGTTATTATTTTAGCAACCCGTGTAACTCGGTTGGCGTACAGGTAGTCCAGTAATCTTAAAGGTTAAGAGTTCAAGTAGGGGGTTCCGTAGAAAAAAATGATTAATTTTTACACTCTTGCCTCCTTGAGCATGTGAGACCTTTTATAAAAAAATTTGAGGAATTGATAGATTTAGATATTCGTATGAAAGATTTGGGAAAGCCAAAGTTAAAGTTGAAGTTGTAAAATGGTTTCCATAATTAATTATTATTGTTATAATTATTTTTGAGCAATTAATTAGATTAATTCAATCAATTGTACATGATATTTATAATACATATTTTGATTTTAGGCTATGAATTTTATATATTTGGTATAATTTAATTTTATATTCTTATAGATTTTCAAGGATATAAAATTGTATAGACAATTTATACCTCAGACTGTGCCTAAAACACATATTTTATATTTTTGTGTTTTATTGTGCATTTTTTATAAATGCATTAATGGAAATTAATATGCAATAAATATATATATATATAGACATTGGAATTATATATTAATGACGTAGGTTAATTGTAAACTTCGTCCAAGGAAGGAATTTCGTCCAGGGAGGATTTTTGTAAAGAAAGAAATTCCATCGGAGAGAGGAATTTCATCCAATGCATGAGAATCTTCTTTTTGCAATGAAATGTTTATTCGTTGCTTTTGGTATTTTAATACATTTAATAATTTTGATGCTTTTGATGTCTAAATATTTTTGGAAATTAACATATAACCCATTACCGCAATAAGGGCAAGTAAGAGACGCCCTAGTGTGAGCCATCTATGGTAAAAGCTGTGATGATGTGACTTAATACGAGCCATCATTCCATTTTGTTATCATTTATTAATTTTAACTCTGATTTGAATGATCAAATAGTTCATTTCTGTGTTTGATGCTTCTGGGCTCAATGGAAGGGTTCGATTTTGGATTCGAGGCATAATTTTTAAGTTATCAAATTAAATAATTATTTTTATAATTTAATTAAGTTTTAATTTAGTCATTATCTATTTTCAAATAATTTTCTACTTGTTAGTCTTGTTGGGACTAACCCATTATTTTTACAAGTGTACCAAATCAAGTATGACATTAAAGATTGGCTTGCTTGAAGATTTTTTAAGCACAGTTATTTTATTTTATTCAAAATTATTTAAAGACATATATTGCAAATAGTGGACAAGTTTTTTTTATTTGTGTATTGGATGTAATAATGAGAACATGACTAGTGAAGTGAATTTTGAATTTATCTATGATTTATAATAATTAATTTTGTCATAAATGTGTAATTAAACTTGGAAATTCGCATTAAATACATGGTCTAAGATCACTTTCTGGACCAGTATGTTACACAACTATTAATCTTAAATTACAAAAATGCTATTGATTTTAAAAGTAAAAATTTAAAAGTCTTCAAAAATGATAAAATTTGATACACGTGTTAAGTACACTTAGATTAATAATTATATTAAAAAAACTTTAAAAATATAAAAAATAAAATTTTGAACCTGGGTGCACCATGTAATTATTATATATGTACTAAAATTTATTTTTTTGAATTTTTCTATTTATATAATTCGAAAAATCAACAAGGGCTGTAAATTGTTATTTTTGAAATTACAAATAAAGATATAAAAATTCGTGACTGATAACTTTTGGTGTGTGTATATATTATATAGATGATTGCGAGCACATAAAAATGAGAAAAGGGGGGGGTGGGGGGGGCTCAAAATACTTATGTGCATGGAGGAATTATATATGTATATATGTATTGAATCCCGGGAAATGATCAGATCCTTGCTGCTTGATCCGGTCGTTGAATCATTATCCAATTGTATGACTATGATCAGGTTTAAATGATTTTGCACTCTTGCAAAATCTATAGTTTTGGGTAAAATTGCAAAATCCCATCAGGATGGGGAGGCAAATACGAGTTGCCCTGAAAATACATATAAAAAGAGATGTTACCTGTTGCTTAGAAGAATTACGGAACTACCTCGTCCGAAAATCTCTGGGCTGTAGGCAGCACAGAAACCGGTGGCTGAGATTGCGAGCCCGTGCAGCATAAAATCTCGCTCAAAGAAACGATAAATTGGCGATAAGAAAAATGCCTGGTGGGTGAGGGATCCGAACGAGTCTTTAGGGCCTGCGACCTGCGTTCAACCACGTTGCTACAGCGCAACCACCGAACTACGCCCACGCTCCGCTGTGAGCCTCGGTGTCATGCTCCGGCAGACTACGATGATTCGTAACCATCTCCTCCAACTTTTATGCCATTAGATCAGTTTAAGCCAAATATATCGATAACATATTTTATGAACCACCAACCATTTTTACGCAATTGGATTCGGATTAAAATTTTCTTTTTTATATTTCCGAGCACTTATGCACACATTTTTAATTATTAAATTTCGACAGTAATTTCTTGTTTCCATTCTATAGAAAATGGAATATAGTTGTGCTGTTACCTCGTGGGTGTTCTAAAATTCATTAATCACTAACATACGGGAGATCGAATTTATTAGTGACCGCGCGTGCCATAACATCGAGCACACGAAGCATAGAATTGAATATGGATTTCTCCTCCACTTAAATATGTCATTTCTTTTTAACTTGAAAATAAAGTTTTCATTTCAAAAAAGGAACGCATGAGACCCAATCTATCCACCGCGTTTTGGATGGTCCAAAATTTCCCTGGCTCCACTGATTATCATGTTGGCCACATTCATGTGAATAGACTATAGGGACTGTTGGTCCCTTTTGTCTGTCAGATATTTGCAAGTCACGCATCCATCTCAAGGTCTATGGAAAAAAGCCTGATTATTTGTCTAGTCCACCATGTATAAATATATGTATATATATGATTGGTGCACATCCCTTACAAGTGGCTTCATCTTTCTTAATTATATAAGCCACTCATTTTTAAATAAAAGTCAGAAAAACCCAAGAATATTTCGAAAAGTTGGCCACTCTTCGACATAGCCGAATTATACCGAGTTGAGCATGAATGAGAAAAGAGAGCTATCCAAATCAAGGGCCCCATGATGCTTCTACCCTTTACCTGATATGATGCATATCTACAATCGCCTCTCTCTTTTACAGCTATTTGTGAAGATAGGATATGCCACAGTCCTTCTACACTGCATGCAAATGTATACAAGTTAAAATAGCCTAACAAATCATCGATGTGTCAGAAACATATACATAATCATGCGTTGGCATTGGATTGGCGGGATTTTCAAAGTGGGGTCACTAACTTTACGTTGGACGTGATGCAAACATATATAATATAAGCAGATCTGCAAATTGAATGAAATGATCCAGCGAATTGCATGTGAGCAAGAGACCCCACAAAAGCCAAAGAAAACAAATGCCACCCACCCCTATACTTGGGTATCATAAAAATCCCATGTCTGCTTTTATCTGAAGTCTCATTGGCGATCACAACAAAGACCAGCCCAGGCCTGAAAACCAAAACACCTCATTTTTCTATGAATGGGAAATGAAACACATCCCGAGAGAATTCCAATCAGTTCAAGAACAAGGAGGAAGAGGAGGAAAAGAAGAAGGAGAAGAGGAGGAGACTGAGGAAGAGAAGGCCCGGTGTGAGTGGGACTTCAATCTCACCGCCGTAGTATCATCCAACGCGGCCGTGGAGGTGTCTGACACCCTTGGGGTGATTGAATTCGACCCATCTGATCAGCTCTTGGCAACCGGTGGGATTGCTAGAAAGATAAGAATCTACAGCCTCAAGTCATTGGTGCCAGAGCCCCCAAGCCAATCAATTTTCCAACCAAAGCTGCTCAACCATATCAATGCATGTGACTACTACATATGCACCCCAGCCAAGCTCAGCAGCCTGCGGTGGCGGCCGGACCTAGCCGGCAACATCTTGGGCGCCGGCGACTACGACGGGGTCGTCACCGAGTACGACCTCCACCGACGAGTCGCCATCTTCGAGCGCGACGAGCACGGCGGCCGGCGCGTATGGAGCATAGACTACTCCCACGGCGCTGTTACGGTGGGCGCCTCGGGGTCCAACGACGGCACGGCTGCCCTATGGGACACCCGGTGCAGCACCGGCGCATCGGTGGCCATCTTGAGGCCCGGCAGCAGTCCGGTATGCTGTGTGGAGTTCTGTCCTGCCGGGACGCCGTTGATCGCCGTCGGTTCCGCCAACCGGCTGGCGTACATCTACGACGTGAGGATGACGGCGGGGCCGGTGTCAGTGTTAGCAGGGCACCGGAGGACGGTGAGCTACGTGAGGTTCATGGGGGAGAGGGAGATTGTGACGGCGTCGACGGACGGATGCTTGAAGCTGTGGGACACGGCGGGAGGGAGGGCTAAAAGGACGTACAAGGGGCATGTGAACAGCAAGAGCTTCGTGGGGCTATCAGTGTGGCGTGGAGGAGGGCTTGTTTGTTGTGGGTCGGAGAGCAACGAGGTGTTCGTGTATGACGGCCGGTGGGCACAGCCGATATGGGTGAGAGGATTCGGACCCACGTCGTATTCGTCTTCGTCGTCGAGAGCTGCTGGAAATATGATCGATGATCGGCAGTTCGTGAGCAGTGTTTGCTGGAAGCAGGAGAAGGCCGGGGAAGAGCAATGCACTCTCGTTGCAGGAGGATCAGGTGGGAATTTGCACGTCTTTGTAGGCGTGAAAAAGGCCATATCTTGAATTAATATCGATTTCTTTTTTAAATTTCTTACGCAATATTAGAAACTGAAAAGGGGGCAACTTCTATGGCCAATTTGGTCTCTAACATGCCATTTGCTTTTTATATATGTGTATGAGATATTAATTGCTTCTCAGACCAAATTTGAATGAAATGTTAAATATGATTCTTGAGTCATTGTAATTACTTCATGCTACTCTCGTAAGATCATTTCCTGTGGATGTATAGTAAAATAATATGCATCCAAAGTGCTGTATCAGGTGGGGAAAAAAGGAGTTGGAATGCAGCCAAATCCTCGGATATACATATATATGTTCACCTTCACATGTATGCTTTAAATTGATCTGAGTTACATTTGTCAATAGCCAGACATTGTCAGTTGTCCAGCACCAAATGGGGACATGAGTTTGATTTTATGCGACTCGGAGGCTTGAAGCTCCATATTCTGGCCGAAAGACCATCCAAATGGGGAGTCCGAATGTCAGCTGCACGTCAGCGCTTTGGCTTTCAGGGACTCATTATTCATTAGTGCTCCATAGCTCACGCGCTGAAGCCATTACTTCTTTGGTTTGTTTTTTATTTTTTTTCTCACCCATGTTTTGATCAGACTGAGCCTAGCCGGCTAATTATAAAGGATTATAGTTAGCAATCAAAGAGAGAGAAACCCTTTAGTGCAACTAACATATATTTGGTTTAAAATAGGTCTCATATGTGCTTAGATATATTAGTACTTTATACTGTCATTTATTTATACATAAAATTTATAGCAAATGGTTTATACGCTAAAAAATAACTTTAAAATTATTATTTATATTAAATTATGTTATTATGTGGAATTTATATCATTTTCAGATTAGATCCATACACATAGTTTAATATAATGGAATAGATTAGATATGTAAATGAGAACATGACTAGTGAAGTGAATTATAGTACATAATTCTAAATGTAATAAATGGAATAGATTATAATTTTATAATTATATGGGGCCCATTTTAAGATAGTTGCATAATAATTTATGGTGCAGGTAAAGTATATTTGAATATTTCTCATATACACACACGCACACACCAGAGCTTATTAGCTGATTGTCACCTCTTTAGCAATTTCTTCTTTTAAAATGTTCTCCCGTATTACTTTTTCTATTTTCCTTTTGAATGCCACTTTTCTATTTTTTTAATACCTCACTTCATGTTTACTTATGTTTCTTCATATTTTGTATGGTCCTTCATATTATCTTGCTGGACTTTTATCTTTTTCTTCTTTTATCGTTGCTGTGTTGAATTTTAGACTTTTTTATTTTCATTGAAGGAATTATTTTCAAATAACTAATATTAACAACAAAAGTTTATGCCGGCAACCACCTTTTGCATCTAAGTTAGATTTGGTCGCATCTAGTGACAAATGTAGTTACTTACGTACTTTGAGCAAATTAAAATTTTATTATTATTTATAATCAAATGTAAATGACAGCATCAAGTATTATTTTTGTTGTATAAATATAAAACTTGATTGCATTTGGACAGATACCAGCATTCTAAATTAATCAAATATTTATAGTCAAACATGCATATGTAGCTAAGTTCATTTATATATAATCAAATATCTTATATATAATAAAAAAAATTTGGCTATTTATATTAACATCTGCCTGTAGTGAAAATAAAACAAAGATCTAATACATGATTAAGATTGGGTAGGCCTTTTGCAATTAAATTTTAATTTGGTTAAGGTTGATCAAATGCGACCAAAAAAATTGCTACATTAATCAAATGTTTGAATCATAGTTTTATTACTACTTGCATCCACATTTTAATAGCTACATTAAATGTTACTTTTAATTGCATTTGATGTAAAAAATGGTTACATTTAATCAATATCATCATTCAAAATAAACTAATTATTTATAACTAAGTAATCAATTATAGCTAAAATACATCTAATCCAACCAAATATATGTTACATGCGATCAAAAATTTAATGCATTAATTAGAATTCGTTGTAACGAAAGTTTGATCCTTAAGTTAAGCCATTAATTAAAATTCTAATGTATCAAAATCCATTATATTATTTAGGTTGAAATGTTTATCTGTGTATATAAAAAGCATCGATTTTCATTATAGTTTTTAGTAGACCATAATAATCCTAATTCAAAAAAAGAACTTTGGCAACCATTATGATCACCACGAATAGTTTCTTTTACAATCAAGTAGGGACTTTGATCTAGCTCATTACTCCTAATTTATTTGAGTTTTTGATCATAATATGGGCTCAAGCATGTACTTATTATAATGTCAAATGATTATTTGCAATTTGCTAAAACACATTTTTTAATTTTTTTACATTTTTTATAAATTTTCAAGCTTAGTGCATTCAATCTATAAACTAAAATTTAATATTTTTTAAACAATATGTATAATTTTTTTAGATTTTTACCTTGTATTTAAAAAACTAAAAAAATATACATCTCAAAAAATTACAAAACTTTGTTTGACCTGGTTTATGAATTATAGATTAACAATTTTATAAAAACATTTACTTCAAAATTTTTTTTTTAAAAACACTTATAAAAGTTTTAAAATATGTTTTAGTTCAGTGGCAAATGATCATAGCCCGTTATATATATAATTTACCATCCGCTGAGTTAATTTGATTTGCAGACATGAAAAGTGGAAACTGCTAATACATGAAGTTCCTTAAAATTATTTTTCCGATATTATTAAATAATAAAATTATGCAATAGTTTAATTTTATATTCATCCTAAATAAATAGTTTGAACACAATGCATGACTGGAATCTTAAAAAATATAAAAAGAAACCCCTTGCACGCATGACGTGAATCTTTAATTTTTTATTTAAAAAATGAGAATAATGAAGTACGAAAAGTGGAAAAAGAGAAATGGAAATGGAAATTTTTTTAAAGGTGAGAAAATTGCGTGATATAATAGCACTGATGATTAGAAGTAAAACAATGAAGATAAAATGAACAAAATAATTGTATAGAAAGATGCCATAAATGATTATAATATGAAAATAATAAAAAACAGCTTGATAATCAAAATGTCAAATTATATCGTGATTAAATTATATAAAAAACGTGTAAGAAAGAATGAATTTTCTTTTGCTTTTTTATTTCTTACCATTACACGTATATTCAATAGCAACCATATATGTTTCTTGCCACAAGGTCTGTTGCAAAAGAGATTTAATAGTAAAAAAATATAAATAATTTGAACTCTTGGCAATGATATCTAAGCTTTTTCAAGAGCCATATAGAAAAATAAACCCTGGAAATATGAGTTATTAACAACCAGATGAGCTTCATTGTTGCAACTCAAACAGCAAGGTTGCCCATTGTTTTGAAATATTGTTTCCCGACGTCTATGTAGCATGTCCCTATTAATGAATATGGGTGGCTCAGGTCTCATGAACGTATCCAATGCATACATCTTGCATGCGCCCATTATGCGCTTTTTAGCAAATGGACCATTTTCCTCCGTCCGTTGGTTTTAGTCCCTTTCCTTACTCTTTGAGTGATAATGGTTTGGATATTTTAGTTCGGCAACTAATTAATACGGTGACCCACCTAATTAAGTGATTGGCAGTACTCCAACCTCTCTTGGACTTTAAAAAAAGAAATTAAAACTCCCGCTAATTATTAAATCATAAAAACTCATCAACGGGTCTGCAATCTGCATGCGTACGCATTATTAAAACCAATATTTTCGTATTATGTGTACACCGTATGAATATATGGAATAATGCTGTCCATTCGTAGTTAGATGGTATGCCCAACGGTAATTGCGATGTGCAGCTGCAGCCAACAAGCAACATTGCGGGGTGAAATCTGAGTGATTTGTCGCGACATCTGTACCGGTTCTCATGTGTGGCTCTGGTCCACGCCACGCCACCCCACGTACTTCTTTATCCCGAAGTCCAAGATCCAAGCAAGGCTTTTGTGGTCCTGTTTATCCTTTTTTCTCCCCAAAAAAGATCAAGACAACTAAGAGCATCCTGTCCGGCATACGTCGACGCCTAATCGACAGTGGCTGACAAAAGCCCTTCGCTGGAATTATTTATTTATTTATTTGGGAAGAAAGGTACGTATGTATTAAACTGAAATACGGAGAGCACAAAAAGTCCATACGCATGTGAGATTTTTACTCATAGAAATTCTGCCCTTGACTAATTCTCATGAATGAAGATGCCAACATTTGAAAGAATTGGACGTTCGTAATTTAAGAAGCTCAACAGAATAATGAATTGGTTTCCAACTCCTGTGGGATGTTCAGTTCTCTCACCCATTTGAGATCTCCCACCAATGCCGTGGCAACCACGCCAATGATATCCACTATCCCCTCTATAGTCCATATTCTGTCATAAACCTTCCACAAGAATCTCTTACGATTATCCTAAGCCCCATGCTTTTCCATAGTCCATATGCTGTCATAAACCTTCCACTAGAATCTCTTAGAATTATCCCAAGCCCCATGCTTTTCCCATTCGAATGCAGCTGGGTGATGGTCTTGTCCATCGCGTTCTCATCTCTTTATGCGGAATGTTCAAACCCTCAAGCGCCCTAGCAATGACGAGGCTCTTACAATAGGCTCCGCACAATTAAGTAATATTACTGAAATCAGGTGTTGAATCAAGCACCCTTGCTTTGTTCCTGAAGTACCAAAAATGCCGACAGAATAGAATGAACTATGCCGGCTTTGTCCTTCCTCCCAATTGGACTAATTAGCGCAGAATGCATTTCAAAGCTTCCCTTGGTATCCATGTACTGTGGTCTGCCAATAGTTTATTTCTTGTCGGGCTTATCTTTTCACGGTAAAGAAACAGACACCGATGCAACTCTTCGTAATGCTTCTTGCAAAATAGGCATAGTGGTCGATCGTCGTACCTCTGCGGTTTAGATTGTACTTTGATAAAGCATTTCACAAAAGTCTACCAGAAATCACCCCGTAACTTAGACTAAGCAAATGTCTCGCTTAATTTATCTTAAAAAATCTATTTATAATATTTTTTATTTTTTCTTCATGCACTTGCTTATCTAAGTGTATTTAACATATAAACTAAATTTTATTATTTTTGGACATGGGTATATATTTTTTAAATATTTTTAAACATCAATATATATACATGTAATATTTAAAATACTTTTATCTTTAAAAATCTTAAAAAATATGTACATATATCCAAAAATAGTAAAAAATGTTGATATATTAAATACAATTAGATAAATAAGTATGTAAAAAATAAAAAAAATTATAAATTGATTTTTTTAGGTGCACTAGTTAACATAATCACTTCTCAAAATCTCTACCCAAAGACCTTGACTTTGCTAGGTAGGTTGTCTTTCTAAATTTATCTTAGAATCTCTCTCCTAGGCGCCACATCTACAATCCTAGTTACTTTGTTCCTCTGCAAAAAAATGTTTGGTCAAATTTTAACATTACATAAGCTAATTTTACCATGATACTGTCACTCCGTACATCAGCCTAGAATCACCTATCCTCTCAGCTATTATGAGGAATAAGGATCAGTTTTATCTTGTCCCAACCTAACTCTCCAACTATTGCCATAATCTTCTCCTAACTCCCCAAGTAATTCCTCTCCTATATATCCTTAAAAATTCTTATATTCTATCCATTCTCTATTGTCCCTTGTCGTCCATCCTAAATAACATTTATTATATTTAAAATACATTTTCAATTATATGAATCAACTTCTTCTCCTTGCAGTTTTAGATTTTCCTTAAGAAATCTTACTCATGAGCTTTCACAAATCCAAATGTACACGCATATTTTGCCCAAAATTTCATTTACACCCATGATATTTGTAAAATGGCAAATATTCTCAAATTCTAGTTACAATTCTAAGCTAAAATTCACATTTGAATGAATTTTTAGTATTTTTATAGTTATAATATAATCATATTGTTACCACTATAGAATCATATACCACTTGAATGTAAATTTTTATTTATAAATTTAATTAATTAAATTAGGTTTTTAGGCATATTTATTATTTTGCATAAGAGCAAAAGTATGAATGAAATTTTGGTTAGAACACACAGGTATGAATTTTTAAAAGTTTGTGAATATAATTGTAATTATAGAAAAATTTATAAGTAGATATGGAATTCATGCTTAAAATTTTCTAAAGAATTCTTTGACTTAATATCTTAATCATTTCATTTAGGATTTTTGCATCTAATACTTCCCTATCTTAGGTAAAATGGCAAGTATTTTACAAGTTTTTGGAATTTGTATATATGCCTATATACTTTGCTTAAATTATATATATAAAACTTTTGTTAAAAAAATCAAAATGACAAAAATAGCATGCAAACAAATAAAATTACAAAACACAAAAATATTTTTTAAAA
>JAXCLR010000050.1:82809825-82843003 GCA_035584095.1 Annona squamosa | reverse complement strand
TTTTGTTAAAAAAATCAAAATGACAAAAATAGCATGCAAACAAATAAAATTACAAAACACAAAAATATTTTTTAAAAAAATTTATCACATTAAATAAATTTATTTAATGTGGAGAATACTGGACTGATTTTAATGTAAACAATATTTTCTAAAAATTATATATTAAAAGGTGATTTCTATACTCTATAGTTTTATTTGTTTTGAAAGTGGATTTTTGTCATTTAAAACTTTTTTAAACAAAAGTGATAAGCCTATAATTTTAGGCAAACTATGTAAATATAAATACAATTTTTCAAAAACTGACGATATACTTGCAATTTCATCTGAATTATGTATATATATATATGGATGCAAAAACTCAATAATTGTGTAGATTGTATTATTTATTTCCTTAGGAATGTAAATATTCATTACCTTTAGAGAATTTTAGTAGGTAAAATAACAAGACATCTAAAATAAATCTATTGTGTGTTTGGTTGGGCTAAAAAAATGTTAATTAAAACTTTTCAATCAAAACTTTACACTTTCTATAACTATTCTATTTTTTAAGCATCATTTCACTTTTCATATACAAATTATCTTACTTTTTAATTATTTCTTTACAACTAATCTATTTTTTTTACACATCATTACTACCTTTATTATATCATATCAGTTTCTATCCATTTGACAACATTTACCTTGAAAACTTTTTATTAAAAAGTTTTAACTCCAACCAAATACAAACGTTTACTTTTGGCTATGTAGTCTGGCTAAACCAAATAGTGCCCAGTTTAAAATTTTCAAAGGCAATCATGGTCTAATTAATCATTTTGTTCGGGTTTTACTTTTTTGTAAATACTTCATATGTTTAGTCATGTATTATATTCTAAATCATTTATTGAATTTAAAAATAAACTCAATTGACCAAAAGCTTTTATAATTTATTATTTTAAGACAATTTATTTTAATAAATTTCATACACTTGCATTTGCTAAAAATTACATGTAATTTTAATTTAAATGACTTTTTGTATCATAGTAATATCTACAATTTATTAGTACACGGCTGGTGTGACTAGCGAAGAGTCTTGATTAGAGTATGGGAGGTTTGGGCTTCGAATCTCAACATTTTTCAAAATAATGTCTCTATAATTGTTTTGTTAGTAATACTATTAAGTCTACACTCTTAGAGTTATGATTATAATATGTACTTGGGACATGTTGTAAATATGAAGAATAAAAAAATAATATCCACCTGGACTCCTTGTGTAAAAACTTGTAAATTGGTTGAATTAAGCGACCGATATAATTTTTTTATAAACAAGCAAGCCTCACTTTGATATTTCACTATGCATATAAAATTTTTTAAAATTTTGAATTTATTTGATATTTTAATTTTGAGTTTTTCAAATATATTTACTATATTCGACCCAAGTCCCAAAAATACTCACAACATTTTTAAAATTCATAATATACCCTCTATATTTGTATTTATTCCCCAAAATGCACATTTTGTCAAAATCATTAGTTAAATATAAATGCCCAAAATATCATTACCATTAAATAAGACATAGGGGTAAACCTCAGGTCAGATTGTACGAAGTTTACACGAACCCTAGGGCCCGACCCAATACAAAAAAAATATTAACACTTGCTCCATATGCACATTTTCGATACACATGCAGAGCACCAAATTGATAAAAAAAAAAAAAAAAGGAAGGAAATGAGAGCTCGATTAGAGCTCTCCTAGACTAAAAGAAAAAAATGAGAGCTCGGTGCTGTCAATGTGTCGCTGCCCTCATCAAAGAGAAAAGAAAAAAGAGAGAGAGAAGAAGGAAGAAGAAGAAGAAAGAAGAGGAAGGAGAGGGAAAAGAGGAAATGAGAGCTCGCTGACGTCAACGTGCCACCCATGTCATCGGTCGCTGATTACTGAAGGTAAGGGAGAAGTGAGTTATTTTGTTGTGTTTTTGTAATTTTTGCATAAATCATGCTAGAAACATGTTGATTTTGCTAAAATACCTTATATAAACATATATGAAAGTAAAATACATGGATTTGAGTAGTAAATTTAGTTTTTTAGGGATTCAAGAGTTGAAATTGGTAGAGTTTTGATTCTTACCCCCAAATATTGATGAAAAATCATGGGACTTTTGATAAATTCGTAAGTAAAAAAATATATAGAGCCGGAATCATAAAAATAGAATGTTAAAATTAAGCCTAAATGTGAAATCATGAATTCAAGAATGGTATACCCTAATTTTCTTCTTCTAAATCATTATATAATAGTCGCAAATGCTATTAGGATGTGTTAATTATAAATTAATATGCCCAATTTGAAATAGAAATAAAAAAATTTGAAAATTTTCACAACCCGTGAAAATTAGACAGCCCAAAAACGTAGGTTAAGCATGGAGCTTTTAGAGTATTTGGCTTAAACATTATTTATGGATAAATTTTAAAATATTTAAAAAGTTAAAAATATAATAAAAAATTTATGGAGGTATTGTGCTAAGTTATATGTAGGGTACGAGTGTTGAAATTTTATGCGAAATTGTTACATAGTCAATTCACATAGTATAAGAGTGATTAAATAGTTTTTAATATCCCTAACATATATGTTTAAGTTTGACATTTAATGAATTAAAGAAAATAAAAGTGGAGTAAATGCCCTTAAATGATCTATATAAATTTAGATGTAAGGTAAATAATATTATATTAAAATAGGAGTTTAAATGAAAATATCTTCTTCATCAAAGGAGTCTCGTGGACTCTCTTTGAAAAATGAAAGCTAAAACTAGCTTTTGAATCAACGCATTATTAGACATTAAAATTAGGATGCAATACATGACGATTTAAGTAAATGCTCGGTCAAAATTGTTAATTTTAATAAAAAAGGAAGAAAAAGATGGAAGACATAGCTTAAGATTCTGAGGTAAGCAGGCTTCTCAAATTCAATGAATTGTCGTGATAAAAATTTCTATTTTTCCATTTGCTTTGAAAAAGGATGTTTATAACAAATGTTCATGCTATACTTTTATATGTTTCATTAGAAAGATATGCAAATCAAGTCATTTTCCATAGACATTCTAATTAAATTTTATGCAAATAATAAAATTCTCTTGGAATGATCATTACCCTATTTTCATCACTTATGTATATATATTTATGTTGTTAAAACATGCTTTTAAACTTGATTTATGGGATAAATATTTTCTCTATGATTAGTCCAACAAACTTCTTTCATAACATAAATGCATTTAGTCATTTGTATGATTGGAATCCATGCATAGGAATGAATGTAAAGCTTTGCCAATGTTGTAATTAGACAGATAGTCCGTCATTGATGTTGCCTAGTCGGTGCGTCCGACGTATAAATGGATAATCACTTGATAAAGTGTCTGTTACCAAAAATGAAATTATATCATTGAATGATGCATATTGTGATTACATTTCATCCTCGTGCATATATGATATTTTCACAGAAGTTTTCATGACTTTCTTTTTAAATGACACTTGCTTACAGGATTCTTTAAACTCACAATTTTCATTAATCAGCTGTAGAGTATCACGATACCAAAAGTCATAGAGACTTCACTGAAAAGATAGGCAATGAAGTGAAAAATTATATGAGCTCTTGTATGTTTGAAGTGTGATGTAATAAACTAGACCTTATAAGTGCTAAAATTTTATTTGAAATCTTTGAAGTTTGCTTCTTTTTTTATATATATTGGTGTGATTTGTTTGTATATATGTGGTTTTGTTTATGGCGTAGAAGGCATTTGAAGTATTGTTTTTTTTTATACTTGTGTGAATTGTATAAATATATGTATTGTGTATAATATATAAATATTTGGAGTATGGGGGAATACAATGTGAATATAATGAATTTGTGAAGAAAATAGGGTGACTATGTTTATGAAGAAGTGAAATAGGTTAATTCTTATTATACAGGGTTATGTGGTGAATATTTGTATTTAGGGAACATCCTAATTACAGACGGAATGCTGCTGAAATTTTTTTAAATATTAGAAAAAATTTAGTCTAGTTTTATTCACCATTTAATATATAAATGCAAGCTAGGTTATGGAATTTACTACTTTTAAAAAGATTCATAACATGAAATCCTTTAACAAGCTCGACGAATATAATTTTCATAGGTGAGGGCACTTCATTAAGCCTATTAAATTTAGATGAACTCAAACCCTAATATTGGAATCATGGTTTGGGTTAGGTTTGGACTAGGTTAGCATTGGTTGCAATCATGGTTTTGAATTGAAATTCGGATTACTTTTGAACTAATAAAATTTAAAATTTACCAATGTGGATAATGATTTCTTTGAATATTTTTACAGTCACATCAATTCTAAAAGTAATTTTTGATTACAATAGCTTATTTATTTTAAGTCGCACATAAATATATATTTATGACCTATGATATCTTTAGTTTTAATGAAGCTGGTCTTATAGTTAAAAATAATCACAAGTACAATAAATATAATGAATTTACCATTAATAATTAAGATAAGAAAAATAAGCGAGATTACATGAAATTATTATTTAAATTTTAATAAAGTGAGACTTATATATCTGATAATTTGATTGAAATGTATACAATAATTTTAAAAGAGTTAACATTTTTATAATTATTTACAAATAAAGTTGTGTAAATGAATGGATTCAACTTTTATGAATAGATGTAAATGACATTTAGGTTATAGAATAAATATTTTATATTTTAATTAAGTTATAATTACACGGAATAACTTTTCTCATAGTTAAAATGTTTAATGCATAAATTAGAGTGTGTTTAAGTATTAATAAAACTTTTGATGAAAAGTTGTAGAGAGTAGAAATTGTTAAACGATGTGATATGATAGGAGTAATGATGAAGAATAAATAGGATAAAGTTGAAATAGATAAGTTAGTTGTGTTGGTAGTTGTGTAAAAATGATTGAAAAGTAAGGTAGTTGTATAGAAGAATATGAAAAAATTATTAAAAAATATAGTAGTTGTGAAAAGTGAAAAGTTTTAGATTGAAAAGTTTTAACTTGATAACTTTTACTTATTACCAAATACATCTTTAATATAATTATTTTAATAAACTATGAAGAATATCAGGTTTAGACCGGGTCAAATTTCGATGCAAACTCGGTATTAGCTTCAAGTTCTCTTGGATTATGTTGAAACTGAATCTAATTTGAAAAATCTAAAAAGTAAAATGCAAACTTAGTTTTGAAATTGAGTCGGGCTGGTTCGGGCCAATGCGATACCAAGTTACACTCCCTAACAAGAGACATTATACCACGTGATGCATTGCTTGGTAGCTAGCATGTGATGCATATATATTTTTTATTTTTTTATTTTTTTATTTTTTGTTTTCTATTCATTCATATGTAGGCCCAAGTGGATAAATTTCATATACCAAAATGGATTAATTTTGAAATATTGTATATTTTCAAAATAAAAAAGTTACCTTTTTTCATATGGTAAGAGTAAGAGATGATGAAGATTATTGATTTTTAAAAATTTATGAAAAATATAGTAAATTTTAGCATATGAAATGTATGCACTCGGGTCGACATGTAAATGAAAATTTATCAAAAGCTAAAAAAAGGATGCATAGCATATTAGCTGCCTTGCCATGCATTGTATGATATCAGACCTCATTAGATAATAGACCATGAAATGAAATAGAAAGTAAATGAAGTTATGACTCCCCAATTTCAGAACTTATGTGCAATTACAATGTTAATGAGTTATAATAGTCAATTTTTTTCAATTTCGTCCTTAATTCGAAGGGTACATTAAAAATTTTACATTTTTAGATTAAATCAAACATAATGTGTATATATGAGATTTTGAAAATTTCGTGAATATTGAAAAAAAAATTATTTTTGAAAATCAACTCACATCTATTTACTTCGTAAATAAAAGTTTCAAACAAATTGAAAATACTACTAATTTTGGCATCGTAAAAAGATTTAGGTGAAGCTCTCTTATTTGCATCAAAAATTTCACTGTCGCTCATAAATTGCGCAATTTACGGGTAAATGTACAATACGTATATATATATATAAATTGTATTCATGGGGAAGAATCCGATGTGGCTTGGATCTAGAATATCCAAAAAAAAAAGTTGCAAAACGTATGGGCACAGAAAAAGAATAAACTTATTGACGTGTTTTTTTTATTACAAACCTATTTACATATTATATAAATTTTAACTTAGGTAGCGTAATTTCTTGCCTTTCCTTCTTAGGGTGCGTTTGGCAATCCACAGAAAATGTCAACTTAAAACTTTTCAATTTAAAACTTTTCACTCTCCATCACTATCATATTTTTTAATCATTTTTTCACATTTTCTTATACAACTACCCTACTTTTCAATCATTTCTACACAACTATCCACACAACTAACCTATCTATTTTAACTTTATCCTCTTTATTACTTATCAATACTCCTATCATATCACATTATTTGACAACTTTTATTCCTTAAAATTTTTTATCAAAAGTTTTATTCATTAACAAACATTGGACAAGAATGAGGCGTGCTGGACCTAATCGATTCTCCGTGTTGGTTCATAGCAACATTAATTAAAACTGATCGCATCGACTTGAGTGAATTTGATTTGACACCGACGTCAACTGCTACGAGATTGAGACATCCTATCCATTTAAGTGGGCCATGGTATTAGGTGAATCGATCGGTGCAGCTTTCAAACCAATCCATGGACCATGGTACAAAACGTTTGCTATTAATGGGATCCCCGTGGCCATCTCTGAACTCGCGGATTTTTCTTTTTTCTGGTTACGTGATTTTACAACTTTTATTCCACAACAGTACAGGTGTACTACTATTAATTTGACAAAAACGCTGCTCCTGAGAATTTTCATTTGATTAATTTGCTAATATACCCACTTAATTTGATTAAAATTGCAAATATACTTATATAATTTTATAGATTATAAATAACCCTGCATAGTTTAACTATAACTGTACATAACCCCATGTCATTATAACACAGTCATGATGTGAATATATTTATAAAAATACGAAAACCATGTGGGTGTATTTGTAATTTCATAAATTAAGTAATATATTTAATTTTTACAAATAACCCCAATATAATTTAACCATAATTACAAATAATCTAAATGCCACGACGATATAATACGGCGTCGTAATAGTGTGGGGGTTATTCACAATTATGATTAAACTACGTGTGTTATTTATAATTTTTAAAATTGTATGAATATATTTATAATTTCATTAAATTAAGCAGATATGTTTGCAAATTATCCTTTCATTTGCAAAAACACTCGTGCCCGACTTCCGTCGCTGAGGATCCAATGAAAGTTGAGTCGACCATCCAGCTTTGATCCATGACATGCTAGCCATCCAGAATTCTAAAAGGAGGGGTGGAGAGAATACCATTACATGACTCTTTCAAATGGTGATTAAGTTGACTACAAAATTTTTAATCTAAGTTCATAGTAGAATGTTATTGAAATCAAAGGATAATGATCATATGATCGTCTGTGGCTATTTGAAGCAAGAGGGACCACAGAAGCTCGTTACATATCAATATAGTTGTATTTTATTTAAAAACACAATTTTGTTATATATGTAGATACTTTTTAAAATTTAAAAGTAGAAGTATTATAGTTATTTTAAAAAATGCCCACAATTGCTATATTTAAAATTCCAAAAATCTAATGACCCAAAAAAATTCAAAAAATCTATATATATGCATTAAAAAATGACAAAATTTGAAATGCGGATAAAATACAACTAGATTCAAAAAATTGATAAAAAATTTCAAAGTTTTTAGAGCGAGGTTTTGTGGTATCCAAAAACAAAATTCTCAAGTATAAATATTTTTTGCAAAATAAATAATGGCAGCGTTAGTACAAAAATGGAGAGGCCTACAAGTGAATACCCTCTACACCTTACATCATTTTTTTAAAATCATTGTCCTACATTTTCATTGTCGTTTTCATCTTTTCAATTAGGACTTATTTTGGAAGTCGAAATTGTAGCGGGAATCAAGGAAATGTAAAAAAATTAATTCCATTAATTATCCAGCTATCTTACTTTCATCCGTTTCACTCGTATATTATAATATTTTTTGTACAATTATTCAGTTTGATCTCACAGTATTCCCATTTTACTTTTACAATATTCATTTTATTCTATTTCATTCCCACTGTTTACTTCTTATCGGACAGTTCCTTGGTCACAACGGTGGATTTTCTATGCATTTTTCTATTTTTAATCATTTTATAAATTTTTACGTTTTAGGCTTAATGTCATTGAAAAATGCGGAATTCGAAATGCTTCAAAACACCTATTTTTTCCTCTCCCCCTCCTTTTAAGACGCTGATTGTTCTTCTCAGACGCAAAAAGCGTTCGTAAACGCACAGGATTCGAAGGAGCTAAGAAAAAATTTATGGCCCAGTTTCAAACTGTTAGCTGATCATGTGTCGGCCCATAAAGCCCGTATTTTTTAAAACAATGGTTGAGCTTGCCATCCCAAAAGCCCGCTCGTAAACAGACGTAAAAAGCGCGCGAAAATGCCAGCCCTATTAAAACCCCTTTCCTTTCTTCCTCGGCAGTTCCCTCCCACTGCTACTGCAGCAATGGGGAAGCAGAAGCAGCAAATCATCTCTCGCTTCTTCGCCCCAAAACCAAACCCTAACTCCTCCTCTCCCGCTCTCTCTCCTTCTCCTTCTCCTTCTCCTTCTCCAGCTCTCTCTACAAACCCTCCCAAGATAGCCGCAACCGTCTCCTTCTCCCCTTCCAAACGCTCCAAAGCTCTGGACAGAATCCCGACACCGCCTCCTTCCAAAAAGCCCAGAACTTCTCAGACACCGCCTTCTTCTCTCAACCAGAAATTCGTTCAGAAGTTTCTGGAGCCCTCTACATCCTTGCCATCTTCTTCCGCCACTCCCCCGTCTTCCTCGGCCAAATACACACCCCTTGAGCAGCAGGTCGTTGAGCTCAGGTCCCGCTATCCAGATGTCCTTCTCATGGTCGAAGTTGGATACAAGTACCGTTTCTTCGGACCCGATGCCGAGACTGCTGCTAGGATTCTGGGGATTCAGGCTCACATGAACCACAGCTTCCTGACAGCAAGTATTCCCACCTTTCGCCTCCAGTTTCATGTTCGACGTCTCGTCAATGCGGGGTACTGTTTCCTGACTTTGGATTTACAGTGAATGTGTTGCTCGTCTTGTTATGTCTGACACGTATGGCCCACTCATTTGAAATGAGGGGTTCAGTAAGAAAGTGAGAGAATAAAAGAGACCTCATGTCGTTCGAAAAATCAATATATTATTTTTTACCAACTGACCAAAGATGTTATATCTTCGGCATGGCCTAGGTTTTGTATGTAACCTCAATGATTCCTTCACTATGTAATTGTGAAAATTCTCATATCTCAAATACCTGTCTTGTCTCAAATTATTTATGTTTTTACAATGCTACGAGTCGCTGTCATCCAGTTGCGGCAATATTTGACTGTTTGAAGGAAATATTTTATTTGGGTTTCAGCTAAATATTCAATGATATCGATATATTTTCTTTTATTGTTGTAACGAATAGGTGCAAGGTTGGTGTTGTTAAGCAAACGGAGACAGCTACAATCAAGGCTCATGGCTCAAATCGTGCTGGTCCTTTTACCCGGGGTTTGTCTGCTTTGTACACAAAAGCAACGATGGAAGCAGCAGCTGAAGAGGCTGGAGGAGGAGAGGATGGAGGGAATTATTTAGTATGTGTTGTAGAGAGGGATGCTATTGTAGAGAACAAGGACTGTGCTATAGAATGTAAATTTGATGTGACTATTGGGCTAGTTGGGGTGGAAATTTCAACAGGGGAAGTGATGTATGGGGAATTCAATGATGGAGTGTTGAGAAGTGTGTTGGAGTCAGTGGTTTTAACCTTGGCACCAGCAGAGATCCTTTTGGGGGAGCCGCTTTCTGTCCAAACTGAGAAGGTTTTTCTTCTTGAGCCTTTCTGCCCCTGTTTTTGGTGATGGATTTTTTTATATTCTTTTGATAGATTAACAGAAGAGTGGGTGTTTATAGTCATTTTAATATGGAAGTGGTTGTTTATGGTCATTTAAATACGTAATCATTTGAAAATAATTCCATGCATGTGAATGACGCTGGAGAAAGCAGCTCTGATTCAAGAAAAATTCTGTATCCATTGTGTGTAAAGGTTGGATCCATCTTAAATAGTTGCAGGTGAGAAAAAGATTTTTTGTGTGGGTGGGTGGGTTTGGGGGGGGGGGTGAGATTGATGGTTGGCCTAAGATAGTATTGATAGATGATGTCCACATCTGTGCTGAGAAGCATCCTAGGATTTATATAGAATCTGTTTACTGATTTATATACTGTCTGTTTCAGTAAAATAGGACTTTGGCTTAAGGGAATTTTCTTATTATTTTATTTTTTGCTTATGGGCTATTATATCTAGTTGCTGCTCAGGAATCCGATGAGGAAAGTATTTAATATTGTCTTCGGCGATTTATAGTCAGATTTGATTGTGGATGCAACCATCTGACCTTTATAATGATGTAAGTGTGAGCCATGAATACAAAAAGCTGGAATGAAATGTTGCTGCACATATTGAGCCCAAGAAATGAAATGTTGCTGCGCACACTCTCTATCTCTCCCTCTCCCTCTCCCTCGCACAGAGTGGACCCACCAATCTGAACTGTGCAAAGATTTAACTATGAGCCATAAGCCAAAGAAATGAAGCCTGCATAGTCATGACATGATATTCAGTTTGTTTTACTAAAATTTTGTTGCCTTTTAGACGAGGCCTTTCAAAATATGTTCATTTTTCATGTAAATTTTAGTTCCTATTAGGCTATGCTGGGCCTTCATCATTTGTTCGAGTAGAACGCACATCAAGTGATTGCTTTAAAGATGGAGGGGCACTTGCTGAGGTGATGTCTTTGTATGAGGATATAACTGGAGATGCTATAACCCAAAAACTGGCTTCTGAAAATGTTGAGGCTGTCAGAGAGGACAAACATCTTCTTGGAATTGAGGTATTCAACAATCATTTATGAGACATTTTTTTGTCCATGTTTGTATTTCTGACCTAGACGTGCTTGAGTTTTTCTTAAAGAGGTTCCTGTAAAATGGCCACTATCCAGATTAGCTGTTATGTTTAGGGCTAATTCTGATGATACATGCAGAATCTCTTCTCCATTTTCTTTTTTAGTCATTGGAAGAGAACATCCACCGTGAGCTTTATTAGCTGGTAGTCTCTTCAAGTTCAGCTGAACTTGCTTCAGCATTTAGCGCATTGGTTCTGATAATCCATTCTAATCAACATCAGGTTCTTTAACTTTAGTTGGTGTCATATTAACATCAATGTGATGATGTCTACAGGGAATTATGGCAATGCCAGCATTAGCTGTACAAGCACTAGCCTTAACAATTCGCCATCTTAAGCAGTTTGGTTTTGAACGGCTTCTGTGTCTTGGAGCTTCATTTCGGCCCTTTTCTAGCAAAACTGAAATGAACTTATCAGCCAATTGCCTGAGACAACTAGAGGTAATTTGTATTTCATAGTAAAATCTCTGTGGAATTCAAAATTTGCAGTTCTATTGCAATATTTTGTCACATCTTCCAATTGCCTACAATTAGGCAGTAATTTCTACTTATTTTAAGGTATCTGCTGAAATTTATTTGTTCATGTGTTTACAATGCAATTCCTTATGACTTGTTTTAATTAGATTTGCAATATGTGCTTTTGCCAGGTTTTGAAAAACAACTTCGATGCTTCAGAAAGTGGATCATTATTGCAGATCATGAATCACACATACACATCTTTTGGTTCCAGGCTTCTTAGACACTGGGTGAGAGATGTTTTTATGCAGGTGATGGGTATCCATATTCCATGCCCCATTTATAATGTCCAACTGACTTGTAAAATGTGTTGTACACAGGTGACTCACCCTTTATGTGATGGAAACTCGATATCTGCTCGTCTAGATGCTGTTGCAGAAATTTCAGAGTCAATGGTGCGTAATAAAGGTTCAGAGCATGTTGTTGTTCTTGATGACGATAGTTCCTACAATCCAGCCTTACGTGCCGGTCTCGCTTGTCTGCTTTCTTCAGTTTTGGCAACCTTGGGAAGGTCCCCTGATATTCAACGTGGAATAGCTAGAATTTTTCATCGAACAGCTGCGCCTGCTGAGGTAATGAATGTTTGTTTAAGGTGCACGGCATACTTACGTATCTATTCTAGAAATTGTTGATATTTCTTTGTAGAATATATGTTAGTATTACCTGATCATTTGTTAAAAGCTTAGTTGATATTGGCTTATACACAATATCCTGATTATGAGTGATTGTAGAAGCGGTAAGGCTCTGTGTCTGAATGGCTGTTAATGCCCGATAGACTGATAGCACGATTTCAGTTACAATTCGGACATTCTTTACAACCATCTGTTATCTGTGGCAGCCAACCATCCCAATCTGTTTTCCTGCTAGTGCCAAATAGTTTCATGCAACTGTGAAATATCTCACAAAGCTACTTGCGTGGTTAGAATTTTCACTCCTTACACACAGTGGCGCAAATTCTGTTAGTGTGTTTGAGATGGAAATTTATTGCTTCCTCTTAGGCTGTGTCTGGCACTGCTTATATTGGTGGCTTTTGTTTCCAATAGAGTCCTTATATGATTCTCACTGCTTCCTTTTTATGCACTTTTAGAACTTACATTACTGTAATAGAAAACAAGGCAGTGCTGCACAAGCAGGCACCGCCACTCCAAAAGGTAACTTCAATATATTATGTTGCGTCATCAAAGCACAAAATCCCTGCATCAACACAGAGCCAGACCTTACTCTTAATCATTTTTTAATTCTGAGAGGTGTGGGAATGCCAAAAGGAATCCATAATGATTTATAATAGTATGTGTCAAGAGAAGGCCTATCAAAAAGCCAAAATTTGCAGGTTTCCCTTTTACAAAATTTTGGTGTTGCACAGTCTGCAGCTGTATCCTGAAATTCATGTGGGGTATTTGTACTAGTAAACTCAGAAGCTCTCCTGTACTTAGTAGTTGGAACCCTGATGATTATTCAATGTTCCTCAGATCCTCTGGTGTCTTTATGTTTCATCAGCCAGATAATATCTAGGTGTTCTGGCTTTGTGCCAGTAATTACTTGTTCTCCCTTCTGCTCTAATGGTGAATCTTGCATTGACTTGTGCCACAGTTCATCTCAGTCATTCATGCAATTCTATCTGCTGGAAAACAACTCCAACGGCTTTGCCTTGAGGATCAGAACAGTGAGTACATGTTACTACAGAGTACTGTGCAATCTTCCCTATTGAGAAGGTTAATTTCAACAGCCTCATCACCCAGTGTGAGTGGTCATGCTGCTAAGCTTCTGTCTGCGTTGAATGAAGAGGCCGCCACGAAGGGGGATATGCAAAGCTTATTCGTTGCTTCTAGTGGCCAGTTCCCAGAAGTATGACATAATTTGCTATTCTAGTCTGTTATATTCCCTCCTTCCTTCATTAAGTTGGCAATTCCTTACAGGTTGCAAGATGCCGAACAGCTCTTCGAATGGTGAAGGAGAAGTTGGATTTATTGATTGGTCTCTACCGGAAGCAGCTTGGAATGCGGAACTTGGAATTTATGAGTGTATCTGGTTCCACCCATCTGATTGAGGTACTTGTTTAAATCATTGCTGTCTTGTTTTCTGCTTCCCTTTTCTACTGTACAATTTCCTTTTAGTGTTGACATGGAGCTTGTGAACAAGGAGGTTTGTAATGGACTTGCAGTCACTTTACCTAAAGAGGTGGCTTCTGCCTTTGTTATCAGCAACAAAATAATCATAATAAAATTGGTAGTTTGTCGAGTCTAGTTCAAATTGGTTCAGTTGCTGCTTCAAACAGGAATTAAATTGATGATTTAAATATAAAGATTGACTCAAAACCCGACTGAGTTTTAATGTTCTTTGAGATCAGTATGTCAAGTTTCTCATGGGGCAGAAATTATTAGAAAAAGAAAATGAGCGTGAAGAGAATTTTCTTTAGGTTCCTAGGTTTATTTATCAAAGGCAATAAAGGCAATGAAATTCTTGCGATTTGAAACTAGAAAATTGTTAAGAAATAGTACTTGAGCATCTCGCATAGAAAGTTTTAGAGGAATGGCAAATCTCTTGCAAATACGAAAAATGCTAATTTCAGAAATTTATCTGGGGATTTGAGTTGTATGTATATACTTGTTGTAGAATTCTTTTTTGAGTTAGTTTTCAATTAATTCCAGCATTTCCAAACTTTTTTCAGTGGTTCTCTCTATTTTCTTATTGAATTGGGGACAAGGGTAAATGTTTCTATATACGGAATTTGTGAAACAATTAGGAATGCTTATGCTGCCAACATTGCTTGCTCATTTTGTTATACTTTCCTAGTCCCTAGAGCAAAATAAGAAAAATGTAGAAAAAGAATGACATTATTAAAGGCATGTTATTATACAAGTGGATGAGGAGAGTCAATATTGCAAATATGAATTTGTTGAGTTATTTCCTTGTTATTATTATTTAGCAAAGTTTCCTTCTTAAAGAGCGAACTCAGTGCGGTTATTATGGCAGCTGCCTTCAGATGCAAGAGTACCGTCAAATTGGGTGAAGGTGAATAGTACAAAGAAAACAGTCCGTTATCATCCACCAGAAGTCTTATCTGCTTTAGACGAATTATCACTTGCCAAGGAAGAACTTCTCATTGCCTCCAGGACTACATGGGATTGCTTCTTGGTTGGATTTGGAAAATATTATGCCGAATTTCAAGCTGCTGTTCAGGCCCTAGCATCTTTGGATTGTCTGCATTCTCTGGCTATTCTTTCAAGAAATCAGGTACATGTTAGTTTACTTCTTTACTGTATATGATCCAATTATGTGCACATTTCTATTTGCTATTTCTGAGGCTATGTTCTTGAAAATCATTTGCAGAACTACGTTCGCCCAGTTCTTGTTGGTGATGATGAACCTGTTCAAATACAGATCTGTTCTGGTCGGCATCCAGTATGTACTCGAATGATAAATTGTTCTTTTTTCAGATTCTTTCTGGTGACGATCCATTGTGCACACTAATGATTAGTGGTCATTCAGATTTGCTGAAGATGTCATGTTCCTTTTGCCTCCTGCGACTGTTGTTTCTTCTACTTAACTCTTCCTCATTATTGAAGATTTATTTCTTCTAAAGGACTAGTCGTCATTACCCAACAACAAACCTTTTGGACTAATCTCTTTTGTCAATATATTTCCATACAACCTATTCCCATCCAAGACTCTTCTTGCTTGATATGTTGCATTCTGAGGACACGCATTACAGGCTCTTCATCGCTTCCTCACTATGAAAGATATTTTCTTCTTCGATAGTGTGTTTGGGAAGTGATAAAACTTTGAATGAAAAGTTTTTTATGTAAAAGTTTTTGAAATAGGAGAAAATGATGTGATATGATAGGGATAATGATGAAGAGTCAAGAGAACAAAGTTAAAATAGATAGGTTGTATGAATAGCTGTGTAGAAATGATTAAAAAGTAGGATAGTTTTATAGGAAGATGTGAAAAAATAATTTAAAAATAAGATAGTTGTAGAGAGTGATAAGTTGTAATTGGAAAAGTTTTGTTTATAAGCAAACATACCCTAAAGCTAATATTTCTTATTAACTATCTCGGTCATGCAGGGGAATTTTTGGCAGAAATTTTACTTGTTAGGAAGCAGCTTCTAGATTATGTTGGTATTGCTGTTTAACAATCACATTTTTAATTTTTTTTTTTTTAAATCATGTATGGGAACTTTTGCTTATTATAGGGTTTTGTTTAATTGGGCATAAAACTTTTACTCTCCATAACTTTCTTTTTTTAAAAAAAATTATTTCTTCACATTTTTTTATACAAACCACCCTACTTTTTAATCATTTGTTCATAACTACCTATACAACTAACCTATTTATTTTAACTTTATTATCTTTGCACCTCATTATTTTCCCTATCTTTACATTATTTTCTATCAATTTAACAACTTTTACGCTAAAAACTTTTCATAAGTTTTATCATTTCTCAAACACACCCTAAGTTAAAAATTTTCTTTTTTGGAATTAGCTCTGTAGACCAGGAATTCTCTGAAAAGCTAGGTTAATTTGACTTTTTGGCCCAGCTGGGCATTCATCTTCTGTGTGGTGAAGCAGGGATTTGCGCAAGCATGATTCAAGAGGTTATGCTGAACGACACAGCTTTTTATAGATTAATAAGTGCTTGCTCAAACCAAATAACATTTTGGTACAAGCTTGACTATGTTGACAACTAGTACTTCTCTTCCCAATGAAGCCTACGATACTACAGTGGAGTTCAATTAATATTCTTTTTAACAAAACTTATCCTCAATTTCTTCCCTTAAAAATTAGGAATTTTTAGTTTTTGTTGGGCACCTCATAGCAAGCCTACCTAAAGTCAGGAATACCCTTGACATTATAATTTTGTTTAAAATGACCTTCAAATTAATACATAGACAATAATACTAAGATCAGCGTGAGTTGACAAAAACACCCTATAAAATTGATAATCCTAAAGCACAAAAAAATAAAAATCAAAAAATCAAAAGTTCAGTTTTACCAAAAAAAAAAGTGGTTTTTTGATTGATTATAAATATTTTCAATTATACGTTGTTTTCATATTTTTATTTGAATTTGTATATTTTTAAACATTTTCTCAAATTTATTAATTTTCGAAGGATTTTGGTAAATTTAGGTTGATTGAAACATTGTTATCTATGCAATATTGTACAATGATTCATACATAGATCAGCTAGATGGGTGGGCTAAAATAGGGGATGTTTGGTAATGGATATGGTTGGGATGGTATGGGATTTCATGGGAAATGTACCTTCTTCACATTTTCCAACCAATGATTTAATAACTAAACAACCTATTTTTTCAACTTTACTCCTATAATCAAATCATTTTTCTTTTCAACTATCTTAGTTTATTCCAAAATTGCACCTATTATTTGGGTTAATATGGTATTTCAAACTACTGGGGTATGTTTGCAATATTGATAAAAACGTAGGAAAATATACAGAACTTGTCATTTAGTATTTTTCTTCTTATACAACTAAATTAAAGTGCCATATTGTTGATCTTCTGGAAGAAGATCAATAATAGATTAATAGTTGAGCTTTGGTCCTTGAGATCTTCTGTGCTTCCTTTCTCTTCTTGATTTTGTTCCTTTTCTTTTAGTGGGTGATAGCTTGGATGGAAACGAATGAAGTAAAAACAAACGATATTAGCAATATAGGTTATTATGTCAGCCATAAAGGCTTTTGTAGTAATATATCAAATCTACACATGGTAAATGAAACTTCCTTGGAAATTCCTTTCCACTCTGTGTTGGCTGTCACTGTCAGTAGAATTTTACTATTTAGGAGTAAATATCCTACTTTTTTTATTTACATGATGGCATTCCAATCTTATGCAGATTTTGGAGTCGGTTCTAAATGAAAATTTTGTTCCAAACGACACCAACTTGCACTCAAATGGGGAGTGCTGTCAGATTATCACAGGACCAAACATGGGTGGTAAGAGTTGTTACATTCGGCAGGTTGCTCTCATTGCCCTCATCGCTCAGGTAGCTTATTAAACTTTGGCAAACGTCAATTCCTTCTGCCTTCATGGCTGCAATACAATGAAATATTGCATTTATCTGAGTGAACTCTAAGAATGCAGCCTAAAGGTTATGTGTTTGAGAAGTAATACAACTTTTGGATGAAAAATTTTTGATGTAAAAAGTTTTTAAAATAGTGTAAAATGATGCAATATGGTATATGTGATGATGAGTAAAGAAAATAAAGTAAAAATAGATAGGTAAATTGTATTGATATTTGTAGAGAAATGATTGAAAAGTAGAGTAGTTGTGTAGGAAGATGTGAAGAAATAATTAAAAAGTAAGGTAGTTTTATAAGAAGACATGAAGAAATAATTAAAAAAAAGGGTAGTTGTAGAGTGAAAAGTTTTAGTGTGAAAAGTTTTTGCTTTATCCAAACACACCGTAAACATTCTTGTTGCTAGAATTTTCTTATGACAAATTCAGTTCTCCTGGGGCATCACTTCATGAAATTTACCCTCTGATCTGCTAGGTTGGTTCCTTCGTACCAGCATCATCAGCAAAGTTGCATGTGTTGGATGGAATCTATACCCGTATGGGAGCATCTGATGGTATCCACCAAGGAAGAAGCACCTTCTTTGAGGAACTGAGCGAAACTTCTCATATACTTCACAGCTGTACTTCACATTCACTAGTGATCATTGATGAACTTGGACGAGGGACAAGCACACATGATGGTGTAGCAATTGCCCATGCAACATTGCATCACCTTCTCAGCCCGAAAAAATGCATGGTTCTCTTTGTTACTCACTACCCTCAAGTTATGGATATCAAGGATAAATTTGCAGGCACTGTAGGTGCTTACCATGTTTCATACATGACAGTAAAGAAGACTTCAAATGTATCTACCTCTGAATCAGACCAATTTAGAGCAAACCTTGATCACTGTGATGTCACATTTCTTTATAAACTTCAGCCTGGTATATCAGACAGGAGCTTTGGTCTTAATGTTGCACGCCTTGCCCAGGTCAAATCCTCCCTACTTTTCTTCCCCCCCCCGCTCTCTCTCACGCACACATCTTTGTCATTATCTGCTATACCAGTATACCTCCAATATTTCCAGTTTCTCTTTGATTATCTTTTTTAAATGTTGAGAATGCAATACCAGTTAGTAGGTAAAAGTCTCAACAATGTATTCATTGATCAGGTGTTGAGAATCAATAAATCAACACAGGATGTCTTTATCTAGCCCCGGACTTCGTATTCTTTATCATGGTTTGTTGAATTTTCAAGTTAAAGAACATTGACAATTGATCTTTCTTAAAATAAGTATTTATTTTTTATTTCTTTTTTGAAGTGGATATTTGACTCTAGAAATGATTCAATACAAACAGTTGCAGGGAAGTCTCCTTTTTCATTTAATTTTTTTTCCCCAAATATACAATGTTTATCTATATGTATTTATTTATAATTCCAAAACCGGATTATTGAAAAAATTTGAATGTGATAATAAAAAAAAAAAGGTATATTCACTATCAAAAGGTGCTAAATTTTTACAAAATATAAATTTCCAAGCAAAGCGGTTTTTTGGTAACATGATAAAACAAATGGTGTTAAACAACCTGAATGTTTACATTTGGAAAAAGAAGTTTAAAATTTAAAAAAAAAATTAATAAGCAAGGGTTACATTGAAGGTTATATTGAATTATTACCCAATTGGCACCTCAGTTATATGACTTGTTCTAGTTTCTTTTCAAGTATACGTTCTTAAAAGGATTAATTCCAAATATGGCCACAGTTATTATACCCATATTTACAGATATGACCGCCCATTTATAAAAGTGGCATAGATGACCACATATTTTACCCCTAATTTCAAATATCATCACAACTTCATTTTTCGATTTCTTGGAACTGATCCAGTGACTTTTTTATGCCTTAATCTGGTTTCTAAACATAGTCTGTCACGTTCTTGCAGCTACCTTCTACGTGCATAGCTAGAGCTGCCACTATGGCTGCAAAATTGGAAGCAGAGGTAAGTGCACGTTTGGGAGTCCAATCAGCAGGATTATTGTTGGAAAAGTCACTTTCAGTGGAGGAAAATCTAGAAGCAGATCTTTCTAACCTGCCAAAACTTCCTAAAGATGAAAATTCAAGCTCCATGGCTGCTGGAGAAGGGGACCTTCAGGAATTGACCAAGGCATACCATGAATTGTTTACTTGCTTGCAGTCTTCCCTGGGTAATACCATCTCAATGAACAGCTTATTTGCATTGAAGGATGCCTGGAAGCTTGCAATTAACATGCTAAACACCAGGTAAGAAAATCTTGGTTTTCAAGCATTAGGCAACTTCTGGAATCAACCAAAGCATTCGACTATTTTCACCGACCATCACACAAAATATCCGAATCCAGCCGTTTCTGAAAGATTGCTGATATTCATTGACTATGCCCTAAACACTGAACTGTGATCTGGATGGGCTTATTTATCATCTGTCCCTGTCAAAAGCTGGAACATGCCAAGAATACTTTGTTTGTTAGGTGGAAATTCACTGGCCTATGCTTTTCCCATCTTTTAATCCGAAGCAAGAATTTCACTGAAGACAACATGTTCCTATGTATGTTGCTGATTGTTCTGTAGGTAGTTCATCCAATTGGAAATAGAGAGCAACCAGAGGGATGAAAACCTAGCACTTATGCAATTCTAGGCATTGTTATCTATAGCTCCATGCTGGCCTGTATCGGGACAGTACTTTTTAATGTTTTGAGCAGCTTTTTCATTCTTCTTTTATTAAACTGCAGATCTTTAAGTTCATAATATGGGAATTTTTGGGCGTTGTAAAGGATTTGCAATGGCTGTGATCCATGAGGTAATGGAGTCATGCAAGAGCTGAAAATAATCATTTCATTACTGATGTGGTGTTGAATGTAAATGGTTGATATCTCGTTCTTTCTTCTACAGGAATCTGACCACTGTTTGGATTCTGAGAATGCAGTTGCACATATCCCACTTTCGAGTAATGGCTTTTTTTTTATTGCTTGGAAAGAGAATCGCATATACCCAATGATGTGTGTTAATTGCAACTACAGATCATTTGATGTAGATGCATAGACAGTGGCACAAATGGGTGAAGAGAAGTGAGGCAATAATGTACGTACGTTCTTTCCCTCATGAAGCTACAAAGTATCTGTAACTCTCTCCTTTTTCTGTGTGAAATCTAATTATTGTTATTTGTAAGTAACATGAATGGCGATGAGGTTTCCAGACTCATCATGGTAAACACAGTTTACTTCACTTGCCACAGAAACAGGTGAAGAGTGGGCCATTGTCCCTTTTTTTTTTCCTCTCTTCCTCCCCTTGGGATGTAAGGCCTTTGTCTTGGATGCATAGATGATTTGGGGGCATCTAACGAATTTCTTTATGGATTCGAACTGCTCACAAGACGTGGAAGATAAATCCATGTTTCATGACCTTGTTGTAATGTTTGATTTAAGATGGAAATTGATGAGCCAAACACTGGCAAGTATGCTGGACTTTGTTGATTCAATGTCTGGAGTTTTCTTTATTGTTAAATTTGGCGTTTTCTTTGTTTCTGGTTGTGGGTTGAAATTTGCCCGGCAGCAGGAAGCGGGAGCATCTCTTGCTGTTTTCGAATCATTTTGGATGATCTCACAGAAAAAATTTGTTATTTCTTTGTATTAGTTGGAGCAGTGCTCAACAAAACAAAGTCGCTTCTCGATTATATTGGGGCCCTTTACTTAAATTGCCATTGTGGGGCTCTATTTCCTGTACGACCAAAGAGCTTGTAGCATAAGCTCGGCGATTCTTTATGAATTTTGGCCCCTTTAGGGGAAAATCAGAGTTCAACTGAACACTTACCCAATCGAAAATCCGGATTGACTTTAGACCGTCGAAGTTGGCGAATCCGCCGCTCCTGCTCCAGAGTACAAACCAGTTACTTTGTCATTTGGTTTTCGAAAGCTCATGTCCATCCGAAATGTCTTCCTTCGGCTGTTTTTTGATGATCAAAGAAGATCCTTTAGATTCTCTCTTTTGTAGCTTTTAAGCTTTGGTTCCCTTTTAATAAAAAAAAAATCAGTCACCTTTATGTTCCAGTTGGATAATAGGGAAACAAGGAAAGTATGCGAAGAAAAACTACCAAGGAAAGTTAAGGAAAAGGAACGGTTGGATGTGACAGATGGTAAATAAGGAAGGACGAAATAAAGGACAGAAATGATTGGATGTGATAGAAGATTAATGAGGGGTGATTTATTTAGGCCAGGCGCACAGGGGGACTGCATGCTCTCAGGCGTATGCACTTATTTTTTTTTAAATTTTTTTCATAAACTTGTTAGTCAAGTATATTTAATCTGATTATAAATTTTTACCATTTTTAGATTATTTTAGATATTTATTTTTTATTGTTGAAAATTAGTGGCATTTTAGTAATTTTAAATTACTAAAACTTCACTAATTTTTAAAAATAAAAAATATCTAAAATTTTTTAAAAATAGTAAAAATTGATAAATATGTTAAATACACTTGGGCTAACAAGTTTATGAAAGAATTTTTTTTTTAAAAAAAATTAAGTGTACGCGCCTGGGAGCATGCAGTGCAGGCGCATACAACTGAGGTCAAGGCGCATGGGACCCACTTATGCGTTCGGTCACGGGAACTTCTAAAAAAAACTTTTGTGAGTTTTTTTTATAAACATGTAGACAGAAATTATGAAAATATTATGTTTAAAAATTAAAAAATCCTTAAAAACATCAAAAAATGATAAAATTTGATTTATAAGTTAAATACACTTAACTCTACATGTCCATAAAAAAAAAATGGATTTTTTGGCTGGACGCTCGATCACACCTAAGGGTGTAAATAGGGTTTGTCTTAACCTTAGAGGTGCAACGTGGTATCGGGTCGGTTTGAACTTGCTCATCTCAACTTGATTTCGAAACAAAGTTTGAGTTTTATTTTTGAATTTTTTTCCAAATTAAACCTAGTTTCAACCGACCTAGGAAAACCCAAAACCAATATTGAGTTGCGTCAACCTGGTATCAAAACCTAATCTGGTCGAAACTCGCTATCTCTCTAATTTATTAAAATATTATATTTGTTTATGCATTAAGTATTTCAACTATAATTGTAATAAAAGTTATTCTATACAATTATCGCCTAATTAAACTTTAATACATTTATTCTAAAACTTAAATTTTATATACATCTGTCCATAGAAGTTGAATATATTACAATCATATTAACTTTATTTGTAAATAATTATAAATATACCAACTATTAAATTTATTACATATATACTAATTAACTGCAATTATATAAGTCTTGCTTTTATTAAACTATAGATAATGACTTCATGTAATCTCATTTATTTTTCTTATCTCGATTTTTTTATAATATTACCTTGATTGTTATGTATAAATTTATTAAGTTTATTGCATTTAAAATTATCTTTTAATTAAAAGATTAACTTTTACTAAAACCAAAGATATCATAGGTAATATAAATGAGGGGTGATTCTATTAGCCCGGGCTAAGTAAATGGCTCACTTAGCCCACCTCAAAAAGCCTATTTAAAACAATTTTTTTAAATTTTTTTCTTCATACACTTGTTTATCTAAGTGTATTTAATATATAGACTAAGTTTTACCATTTTTGAATATGTTTATCTATTTTTTTTAGATTTTTGAAAATAAGGGTATTTTAAATGCTTATATACACATAGATGTTTAAAAATCTAAAAAAAATAGATAAACATATTTAAAAATGGTAAAACTTGGTTTATATGTTAAATACACTTAAATAAACAAGTACATGAAAAAAAAGTAAAAAAATTATTTTAAATAGGTTTTTTGAGGTGGGCTAAGTAGGCCATTTACTTAGCCCGGGCTAATAAAATCACTCTTCAA
Organism: Annona squamosa; assembly: GCA_035584095.1. NCBI lineage: Eukaryota > Viridiplantae > Streptophyta > Magnoliopsida > Magnoliales > Annonaceae > Annona > Annona squamosa. The sequence goes on along the minus strand of JAXCLR010000050.1, from coordinate 82,819,471 downwards.
TATAAATATATTCACATATAAATTATTTATGTGCTAATGTAATAATGTTTAAAAATTTTGTTATCTTTGTCTGTAATTTCAACTTTTATTACTTTGATAAGAACTCGAAACTGAAATCGAAACTAATGACAACTCGATCCAAACTCAAATTCTAATATTAAGGTAAAGGTTTGGGTTCACATAAACTTAGTAGGCTTAGGGTTTGGATTCATCCAAAACCCAGTCCAACCCGACCTGAATTGCATCTCTACTCAACTTAAACCAAACCAAATCTAATCAATATATAATAGTGTTGGGTCGAACATTTAAAAACTTTTTCTACACAACTATTAATTTAAGTGTATTTAACATGCGTATCGATTTTTAACTTTTTGGACATTTGTAGATTTTGTTGAATTTTTTTTAAATCAGTGGAATTTTAGTAATTTTAAATTACTAAAAATATCACTGATTTTTCCATCAAAAAAAAAATGTCACTGATTTTAAAAAAGTAAAAATTGATACACATGTTAAAGATATTTTTTCGATGAAGTTAAATATACTTAGATTAATAGTTGTATAAAAAATGTTTAAAAAATTAAAAATATGCATTTAGGCCTAAAAAATAATTAACAAATAAGTTTATTAGCACGGGTTAAGGCTAATAGGATCATGTCTCCTATTATGTGTAGGCCATGTCGATTAGAGCCCAAAACTAGTGGGATTTTCTAGCCTCCTTATTCAGGAAACCTATCATCCAAGCTGTTCACATGGAAATGCACACCCCACTAAATTGCTTGGAAGCCTAGCATGCATGCATTAATCGACCAAAACATTCAAGGGGAAAAACTAGTTACCAACCAATTCCTAATTAAAAAGCCAAATTAATAAATATGCTAGATGCAGTCCACCATCTTAATTAACATCTATAGTGCCATCATGATCATCGCACGCTACTACAGTTGCTGACGCTAACAAGAGTGCAGAGGGCATCTTATTGATTAAGGAGTTTTTTTTTTTTTTTTTTTTTGGGCCCCCTTGTCTCTGTCTTTTTTCATTTTACCCCCTACTTATTCTGATGCAGATTGGGTTGGATGGGCTGAACGCGAAATGCAAAGGGCATCTGAGGTGGGCACTCCCTCTCTCGATGGTGATATCCATGCTCCAACGCCCTAACGTTTCCCGCCATTGCCAGATGCTGTTGATCCTGAAAGCTCAGAAATAAAAAAAATTTTTAAAAATGAAAAAGAGAAAGAAAGGGGAATGTTTTAGAAGAATTATCGGAGAGAAAGTAAAAGAGAAACAATTCTGCGAGCAGGAATGGAACTACGGAAATGAAAAACGGAAATTCCGGGGAAGAACGACGGGGGAGAGAACAAATTCCATACAGTGAAACTGAATTATATTGCATAGGTGGCAGGTCAACATAAAATTTTTTAGCAGCGGTAAGTATTTTGAGTTCTCACAATATATTTTGTAGCAATAGATATTACATTGGTGTCGCTAAAAGCTAAGTTTTTCAGTAACAACAATAATTCGCGGTAATTAATTTAGTGTATTTTGCAACAAAAGTAGATTACCACTAAAACAATTTTACAAATTATTGTTGATTTTCTTGTGGTGGGATGTTATATTCATCATAAATGAATTTATTTAAGTCCCAACCAAGCTTCCAATTAAATATCTAGTAGTATAATAAATGATTTAGATCATTTTAAGATATTAAAATAATCAGAAAACCAAAAGGTTGTTTTTTTTTTTCATTTTCATCAAAAAAAAAAAAAAGGTTGTTTTGATTCAAAAGCTAGAGAAATGTTCCATGCACATACCGTGAGATAACTCAGGCGCTTATTCTCTTCCTCCAATGCTCTGGTCTGCAATGTTGTTATCATGTTGAAGTTCAAGTGAAATTTTCAAAACTAAAACTTAGACGATGATGATCATAATAATAATAATAAAATCTGGTTGACTTCTAAGAATTTGAATGGACCATAATTTCACCTCCATCGACCATTTTGGAACTTTTCAAGTGGCCCACCAGTCTCTGCACTTTACCATTGAAAAGGAAAAGGTAGCACGGATATTTGTACAGTTTACAATACTTACATTCTTCTTCTTAGTCCTGACGTATTCCATCTGTCAATGGGAAAAATAAAACAAGATAATACATGATTCCAATCTTGCATGCAAAGGCATGAAATATGGTTCACACATTAGCCAAGCACAAAAGCCATCTTATAATAAACATGTAAGAATATTACGCAGGGGGAAAAAATATTCCACTGCTGTATACATTACCAAGCAAATTGATGATCATATCATTCCATTTGGGTATTTGACCAGGCCAATAATCTTATGATAATCTATTTAGTTAAAAAAATTAAAGATCATCTCAATAAAAGGATCGTTTCAATGTTGATGTGACATTTATTCCATTGTGGGTATCCATTGGTGAAACCTTTATTCCCTTGTAAGCAGCAACTTTTCCTCAACCTTTCGGAAAGAGGAGATATTTGATACTCTGGCAAGATGCCACGCTTTATACTCCTCACAGCAAGAAAATTGACTTCCATAAAAAGGCCTTTAGTGCTTCCATAAAAATGTTTGGCGAGCATTATTTCCACTATTTATAGATACACGTGAACCTTTTAATTGAAATTGTTAGATACTTACAGTTTCAGAATAATTACAAAAATACTTATTCAACTTCAGTTAAAGACTGTCAGAAAAATCTAATGGTTTTGGTATGTTTGCAATTTTTTCACAAATCTTTAGGCATATATGTCCGCAATTATTTCCTAAGAAATGTTTCATATATCCGACAGGCAACTTAATTAATTATGATTTAGAACTCCAAAGTCTAGAGGCAACCATATATAGAGATACATAACATAAATAGAAATTGCTGAATAGAAATGTGCAAGCAACAAGAATGGATGGGGGGGTGGGTATAGATTTTCTAAACCAAACCTGCTTCTCGCGGACACTGGCCAGACCGTTCTCCAGAGCTTCCTCGATAGGGATCAGCTCCCTTGGATTCAGCGAATTCAGATCCTGACCTTTCAGATGCCTGAAACCATATGCATTCACTCTCCCGTGCATCAGATACAGGACATATAAAACGCCATCAACAATTTATACCCATCATTATTCCAAGATAATATCTACCCATGAAACATAAACTGCAAATCCATCAAGGGAGTTTTTACTATAAATTTTCATTTTTGGCAACCAAAATTTCATTGCAAAAGGTTAAATGGTTGTCGGATGCAATCTTGGCTTTGGCAAGCTCTGCAAGTGTTTTAGCTCTTTTAAGAGGCTGCTGCCCAATGAACAGAAATTTTGTTTTAGCTCCCGTATTTCTTCATATCTTCCAAAAACAAAAGGTTTGCGAATTAAGTGGGCCAAACAAGGCCCTAGTAACCATCGGAACAAATTTTGTTGTCAATACTTCATGACTTATGTGCGTTTTTGCAATTGAATAAGAATTTGGCAGCAGAAGTTTTGTTGAAGCCCTTGATTCGTTGCTAATCACATTAACATGAACCAAATAATTGTTGCATATAGCTGGTGCAGTTTTGGTTGCTAATAGTTTTCTGTATTTTTGTTCTAAATGGATGCTAATACTCTCGTTTGGTTTCGAATGCTGGAGTACTCTTATTCATGCATACACTTGCATTTACGTCAACAACCTGGTTATCCAGGTTCAGGTTGGGGTTGACCTAATAATTTTCTTTTAGTTAGTTTGGAATAGTGGACTCTTACTCATGCATACCCTTTTAAAATATTTTTTAAAATTTGAACTATTTATCGTATATTTTATTTATGATTCCAAAAACTATATGTAATGCACACTTTTATATATTATATTTATCTTATCTTTTTCAAAAATTTCTATAATTATATATTCACTTTCAAAAGATATATTTTTTTTTACAAAACGTAAGGTTTTAACGAAATTTATTTTTGCTAGAATGATAAAACAAGATTGATCCACTAAACATGATAAATGGTTTTAGATTTTAAAATATATTTAAAATTTTCAAAAAATTAATGATAAGCGTGAAAGCTTTCATACCTATATAAGTATTGAACCATTATCCCTATCTCAAAATAAGATCGATAAAGGGTTTAGACTTAGGATATTTTTGAAAATATACGTATCTATATAATTTAACCTTATTAATCATGCTTATTTTTATTAATTGTCGTCAATTTCATTTCATTCCTATCAATCCCCGTCCAAGTCTTATAATCAAACCCATGAAATTCTTACCTATCAACCATCAAACCAGTCTACTTTTCACCTATTAATTAAATCTGTCGAGAACTCTTAATCAGACAAATGTTAAATCTGTCATGCAAAACTGTTAAACTCGTTCTTGACAATAAAATGTGATAATGCATGGTGCATGAATGGCCTACATTAATTAGAAGTTCATGAATGGTCCTTATGGAAACAGGTGAAAGAAAAGAAATTTATCACTCATTCCTATACATTTTTGATATTATCTTACATCTTTACTACTTATTTATCCTACTTTTTCAACAATGAGTATAAGGACAATGTTCACCACTACATTAATAGGTGGTAGTGTGAGTGGGGATCATGGTGGGAGTAGCGCTAGAGCTCCCTTGGACAGTGACATCACTGTTTAAATTTGTTTCCTTTTTACTATTTTCACATTCCAATCACCGTTTACTTATTTTAATTTTTTTATTTCTAATTATTAGCATGTCGTATCACATTTCATAGTTGAAAGGAAATTGAAAAAGCCATTACTAACTAGAACGGTTGGAGATGATTTGTCTGGATAATATAGATTGGGTTAGCTCCAAATATTAATACAATATTTATCTTTCTGAGCACACATTTATAAAAATAATAAATATTACCACACATTTTTAATATATTTTTAAAATATGACAATGTTGACGGTTTTGCCAAGGCGCTTTCTAAAATAACTCCAGCGAAAACATAAAATTCATCTCCCCTTCCCATGTAAAGAATGATTTTTTCTACATATTGTAATAACTTTGTTTTGATAACCATATATGCATGAAGGACCTCCTTTTAGTCAAAGATATTTTGGCAACAGAAAAAAGGCAAAATTACCTTTTTTGTATTTAGAAATATGTTGAAAACGCCTTCAAAGCAATAGCTTAGTGGTTGGGGAAGCTGGCAACCATACCACCCTTCAGATTTTGAATCCCATATAGGCATTTTTATATGATATGAGAGCTTGTTGTCTCCCTTATCAAATAAGTGAAGCTTACTGTCTTCTCACAAGTTAGATAAGAGTTTATTATCTCTCTTGAGCTTAACCATATTATTTGAAATGAGTTTTAATATACATATCTAATAAAAAAATATGTTAAAAATTACATATTTTCATATTTGTCCTTTTTAATAGATGTGTGGTGATTATATTTGGAAATAAAGGTACAATTTGTAGTCATATTTGAAATTAGTGAAAAAGTATTTGTACACTACAGGAGAAACTTTGAAGAGATTCAGCAGGCTGGATGCATGCATCTCAATTATTTGGCAGCGGATTTGCCGAGGCAGCTCTCATCGCCAATATTGCCAGTGACCCATTGTCATCTATATTTAGTTACCTCTCATCAATCTCTCATCACCAAAAAAAAAAAAAAAGTTTCGGCAAGATTTTGTTGCTAATTTCATCACAGTTATTGCGTGGCATTTGAGCTTTCAAAAGAAGATTAGAAATTTTCGTTGCCATGCTGCATTACTTATCTCCTTAGGCAACAAATTGGCTGAAATTCCATTATCCAAAGTAATGTGCGAAGAGAGCGCCAGTAGCCAAAGTTGTAACAGACTTTTGGTGCCGAAATTTTGATTTCTAGTAGTGTCTGTAATTGTTTTAGCGAATATCGATTGTTATTCATGAATTAAGTCCTAATGTTTTTTGATGTCAGACTCGATTAGGTAAAGATAACTTGAGAACTTAGCGTGAAAGCCACACCATTTCCAAAAAATATATATATTGACAAATATTTTTAATTTATATTTAGAAAAATCACATATCTCTAAAGCAGGTTTTGATAACCTTTAATGAGCTTTGAAGGTTTATCCAAGAATGATCTAACGAACTTCAATAGAATCTCAATATAGTCTTAAAAAAGACATGACATGGATCTTAACAAAGTTTCATGAGCTTTTTGATAGACTTTAATAAAATTATGTTAAACTAGGTTAAGCTTGGGAAAATTTAATTTGCCCCATTGGGAACTTTCTATAAGTTTCAATCAAGTTTAGTAAATGTTATACTATAGTCATTTTAAATTTATCAATCTCCGGCCAGTCATTCTGGAATAACGTAAACTTAGATGAGCGTAAAACAACATCTTATAAAGTTTGTGAAGGCCATTAACGATTATGGACTTTAAACAAAACTTAGTAAACTTTAGAAAATTTTAACAATTTTTTTTTTATGAATAAAATTTTAACAAACTTTTTTTTGACAAAACAGCGTATTGTTTTAGAAACTTTTTTAGCAAAATTTAAAAAAGTTAAATACGAAATATTTCTATAAAAAATACAAATTATTGAGTTACTAGTAAATTAAATTCCCAATGAAATGGCCATCTCGCTAAATTTTGTCCCCGAATTAGGAATTTGTCTGTCTGTGTGTGCCGTTGAAAAACTTTACTTCAATTTATTTTTTATTTTTTTATTTTTTTATTATCATCTTTATTATTTTTTATGTACGCCGGTTGGTTAGCTATCTTTTCTGTTAGCCTGCCAAAAGGCTAGAGGCATTTATATATAAAGCGTTTTCTAAAGGATTAGTACTGAGTAAAAATATGTGCTCAAAATGCTATCGAGATTTTATCAATCAAAGTTTGAATCCTTGCAGCTTAATTCCTCGTACTATTATCTGATCTGATAGAATACTAACTATATTAATTTCCATGTCAGCACTTCGCGCATGACTTTCAAACTAACTCATGCAGCAAATAACGAAAAAAAAAAAAGAGGAAAAAAAAATGTTTTTCCACATTTGATGGTTACTATTACCCTTCCTTCAATTCCCAAAATAGAGTTTTCTAGGATCCTTAACCAAACAAAAATAACCCTCTTTGCTTTTGCCGTTTGCTTTGGGCCAGACTTCGAGACGCTGATTGCATCACTTCCTAAGCCTGACTGATCGGCGGTTGCGCCAACAAAACAAACCAAAGCAAAAAAGATCTGGCACCACAAATCTTAAAGCTAGCCAATATATACATGCAATAAATGCATCAGATGGTCAGATCATATTTTTTGTGGGGCAGATATATATACAGAGATTAATCGATATGTGTGTTACCTGAGCTTGATCTGCATGCTGTCGTTCTCTTTCTTAATCCTGTCCAACTCGTTGCTCAGATGCTGCCGCAGTCATGGTTTGTTTCCAAAGAAACATGAATAAAAAAAAAGGAAGAAAAAAATGTTAGCAACCTATGAAAGTAGTCTGAGAAGCTAAGGTTACTTCTTCATCTTGCACAACATGATCAAACAATCGAAACTCTCGGTTTGGGCGCTTCTTTTTGTGATTCAGAAATTCATAAAAAATGGGATTGAATCCGAAGTACCCATTTAGATGTATCTGCTGTTCCGTTTCCATTTCTGTTCTTCATGTTTCTTAGGTACGCAGCAAGGTAGAGTCTAGCTGTTCTCGCCGATCTTGGCAAGAACACGGAAGGCAGCATATATTATGCTTGTCTGATCGGTGGTCTCGAAAACACAGATCGGAGGTGACCAAAGTGCAACAGCAATGACATCCATCAGTTCAGATGCTCAAGTCCTCATATGCGTATTCTTGTATGTATGTATGTCGCTAGGTACCAAACAGAAATAAAACCCCGTAGACGAATGACAGGCATACCTCATGCTTAGCATCCCAAAGCTTCTTCCCTGAGCTTTTCTGGTAGCGATCCAAAATCTTGGGCAGCCTTCCATGGGCATTAATTTCATGAAAGGAGTGCAAGTATATATTCAGTGTTTGTTTCTCTCAATACAACAGTTCATGGTGCAATATACAACAACCGAAAGTAGCTGAGGGAGAGAAAGAGATACGTTGTGGTGGGGCTGCAGAAGTCAGTCATCTTGCCGGAGCTGGAGAAGATGACGAGGGAGACCTCAGCTTCGCACAGCACGGAGATCTCCTTAGCTTTCTTCAGGATTCCGCCCCTCCTCTTCGAGTAGGTCACCTGCCTGTTCGTCGAGTTCTCGATCCTCTTTATCTCGATCTTCCCACGCCCCATCTACCCCAAACCACAGATCAATATGGCAAAAGGCAGAGAAATTAAAAAGACAACTCGGAGAATGAAGAAGATTGAAAAACCTAGAAAGAAAGAAAGAAAGAAGAAAAGGATGAAGAAAGAGATTTGAAAATGCTGAGAGAGAGAAGAGAAGGTACAGTTGTTATTACATAGCAGGTGAGGTGAGAAAGTGAGCAGAAGACGAAGGAAATCCTAAACAAGGGTACGTAGAAAGAAGCTTTCGGAGAGCTCAGAATTGAGAAACTGTATTTGGTGTGCGTGGGGTAGCATTTCTGCACTGGGACCTGCTGGTTCATGTCTACACGCGCTAGCTAGCATTTCCAATAGAAACTAGAAATGCAAGGTTTCTAAACAAGGGTTGCTTAGAGAGAAACTTTCGGAGAGCTCAGAATGTGAAGCTTTATTTGGTTTATTGAGAGTGACAAGCCATGCTTCTCTATTTACCGCTTTCCCTCTTCTTCTTATTACTGCTGTTAACCACTTCCATTCGCCCACTAGACAAAGAAAATCCCGTATATGTATATTTATTTTTTCCACCTTAATTATTCACTAGACAAATAAAATTCCATATATGTATATGTATTTTTTCCACCTTAATTCACTAGACAAACAAAATCCCGTATATGTATATTTATTTTTTCCACCTTAATTATTGATGTTAAATTCACTTCATTCGACTAGAATATAAAATTTTATCCATGTCAAATATCTACGTAGCTTATATTTGCTTAAAAATGTATGTATGTACGTAAATTATAAAAAATAATAAATATATCTACTTCTACATTAGAAAGTAAGAACATTTTACAAAATTATTTAGACACATGGTAATGTTATTCTAAACTGTTTAGATGTTGAAAATATAATTTAAAAATAATACTTAGTAGTAAATTATTTTATTATATTAATTTTAAATATTTATTAATGAGGATAATGCACATTACTCAAATATACTATATCATGAAAAAATATATAATGAAAAAATAGATAAGAGTTAGGACAAAGTAGGATTTCACGTAAGCAAAGTCGTGTATATGTGCATCAAATTCATCCCTTCGTCTCTCCCTCTCATTCATTATGCATACTTCATGCATGGATAACTTTTATGCATAGCACAATAATTTCTGAATTTTATTCCTCCAAGACAAAATATTTTTACTCAATTTTGCAAATAATATCTTGGATTAGGTGAACGGTGCTGATTGATGGACCTCAGTCTTCCATTTGTAGACACCATGCAGTAGTTGTACGGTCGAACCGGTTTCTCTTGCATGATTTCCCCCTTCGTCATCCAGATAATAGAGGGAACCCAATTATGTACACCTGGGTGCATTCAGACTCGATGCACCCAAGTGTACTACACCTATTTTTTTTATTTTTT
>JAXCLR010000050.1:82763151-82800193 GCA_035584095.1 Annona squamosa | reverse complement strand
ATTCAATCCATAATTAAACCGAACCCATTGGTCCATAAACTACTAAAATACCATCATCTATGAAGCAAAACACAAGTCCTTGATGAGCTATTTCAATATTCAATCCATAATTGAACCGAACCCATTGGTCCACAAACTACTAAAATACCATCATCTATGAAGCATTAAGTACACTGAACACTTTTATTAAAAAAAAGTACACTAAATACTAATCATTGATCTAGAACTTTTCAAATGCTTTCATGGTCAATTGCAATTTTTTTCTTTATTCATCACAACAATTTTCCTATTTGCAACTTTCAATTTTTTTTCTAATACGTCTATCCTTTTTTCATATTCTTTAATTTTTCAGTAGATTCGCAGCAGCATTTGCTTCCACTTTCAGCCATGCTCTTATGTGGGACACATGCGTCAGAGCAACAAAAGTAGTTGCAATCCATGTGTTCCTGAAAAAATTTAAAAAATTGTTATTTTTAATAAAATATACAAGTACAAATGATAATGAAGTTATACATTCCTTTAATTCTATGTGAAATGACTGTACTTTTCTTGGACATCAGTGAAATCATCTTCTAGAATTATTTTCCAACCTCAATATAATTAAATAGCAAATCGCAGCAACATTGTATTAGTATAAAAGGTGTAGCCTTATTATCATAATCCATTTAAGAAGTAGCTACAAGAAAGGCACGGATTAATGAAAAATTAATACAACGAGGCTTTAAAACAACAATGTAAATTAGTTCCATAGCAAACCGGTAAAATGCACAAACAAAAAAAGTGCTCCGTTCCTAATATTTTCTAAGAATCTGACAAGCAAATATTTTCCAAAACACATTCCTAAAATTTTATAAGAATCAGACTAGCATAAATTTTCCAAAACTCATTGAGTGCATTTTCCAAAAATTGGATTTGCAAACCATCTATTCCAGTAGCGGTAAAAAAGATCTTAATGATTTTCGTCAATCGTGCATCACGTGCAATCATGGAAAAGCTAACATGCGCTTTGAGAAAGGAACCATTGGAAAAGATCTAACCTAAACCGCGGCAGATAAAAAACGAGCGCAGAGGACAGCCACTCCTTAAATCAATTGCTGCCTTCAAATGCCCTCCCTAAATTGATTGCAGTCTTCGTACGCAAACAATAGAGGACGAGCTGAGGATAACAAAGAGCAAAAGACGAGCAGAGGATGATGCACCGACGAGGAGCAAACATGGAGAAATTGGAGGGTATTTTGGGAAATCAAAATATTTACTAGTGTCACAGTCCCTTGCATTTAATGGAAACGGTTAACATAGGATAATAAGTAACTTTAGTAGAATTATATAAAGATAATACATAATTTGTAAAACTATTTGGCTATACGCCTATACCTATAATTTTAATTAAATTATATGAGTATATATACAAATTACCCATCCATCTCCTCGTCACATCCTCGTCTTAGTCTATTGTAACCCATTTAGTCATGAACTCTTAGACAAGAGGCTTAAGTTCAAAATCTGACTTGGGAGTTTTTTATCCTTTAATATTTAAGAGCATATGGTCAATCTATTGACATTTGGAAATTTGTAGTCTTTTTATTGAATCTTATAAGAATTGTAAAATGAATTGAAATGTAGTATAAAGTACTTAATAAAAAACTTCAATTAAAATGATTTTTGCTACATGATCAACCAAATGATGTTACAAAATAAAGACTTTTTTTTGTGAGTAAAGTTACAAAATAAAGGGTGTGTTTGGTGATGAATAAAACTTTTGATGAAAAGTTGTACGAGTAAAAGTTGTCAAATGATGTGATATGATAGGGGTAATGATAAGTAGTAAAGAGGATAAAGTTAAAATAGATAGGTTAGTTGTGTGGATAGTTGTGTAGAAATGATTAAAAAGTAAGGTAGTTGTATAAGAAAATATAAAAAAATAATTAAAAATATGGTACCGACGAAGAGTAAAAAGTTTTAAGTTAGACATCTTTGACGGATTGACAAACGCACCCAAAGACATAAAGCACGAAGGAAATTTTCTCGTTATATCCAATTTTAGTATCACACAGTACAAAACGTCAGAGGCGTTTCCAGAGAATTGGCGCATGCAGCCAAAGCTTCAAAAGCTTCCTCACTTCTCCTCCTCTTGGAATGTCTAGCAAAGGCATTCCTTCTTGAAATCTCTCCTTTTCAGTCGTTCAGCTTCACTGTCTTCTTACCCCTTGCCTCCCTCTGCCGATCATTCTTATTATTCATATTTCATTCATTTGTGCGTGTCTATTTGGTAACGACAAGGGCAGAGGAGGAACAAGAAAAGGAAAAAGAAAAAGATTTGAATTTGGTATTTCTCCCCTTTTCTCTCTCCCCTTTTGTCGGGCAAAGATTTTTCTTTCATTCCTTAGTTTTAACAATTTGGGAATCTTCATCAAAAAAAAAAAAAAAACGATTTGGGAATCAGGGAACCTGTTTGGTTTACGGGGTTGCATTGATTTGATGCGGATCGTCTATTTGGGTGACAATAAATAAGGTTTGATTTCGTCCTTTTTTGACCTATGGATCGTATCCGTTGCACGCTTATCATTTCTCATTTTACATTTTTGCACTTTGGGGCTGCGATTTTTGGGTTAATATTGGATGTCTGGAGATCACTTTCGACTGTTTTCCTTGGAATTATTTGAATCCATGGCGTTATATGGTTTGATCTGATATTTGCGAATTTGGATTATCTCAATTTCTCATCATTTTGGTTTTCTTTTTTTAGCCGTTCGAATAGACAGTAATTGGCTGTTTCTGTAGGATGAAAAAGAGGCACGCGCGCGCGGAAGCAACAAAGAATTTTGCGATGAATTATCTGCTCCATGATTTATGCATTCTGATTTTGCCGTAGCTTTTTTCTGTCCCTTGATCTTTCGGTGTGGGTTGTGTTGCTGATTTCAGATATAGACCACCAAGCACTGAATTGATTTACCGAATAGGTTTGTGGTCTGTTAATTCCCTTGCCTGTCGTAGGCTGATTAAAACCCGAGTTGAAATTGAGTCAAGTCCTTTTCTTTGCCAGGGATGACTAATTTTTGGTTTTGGTCTGTGTTCAATCATTGGAGGAAGTTGGTTGAGCTGAAATGAGTACCTGCATGTCTGATTTTGATTCAAGGAGAATTCTTTTTCTTTATTGGATTGTAAACTTTTTGATTTTATAAGTTTGGAATAAAGAAAATTTTGGGTTAGGTATCATTTGGGTTTCTTGGTTAGAATTCTTGCGCTCCATATTGTGTGTTTGATTCATCTTCCTGAGGTCCTCAGTCTATCACACCTCATCAATTCTTTGTTTGGCTGGGCCTACTGCTATTTTTATGGGGTTTTAGGCAATTGAATTGTCTTCTCTAGTCACGAGAGTACAATTCGAAAGCACTCCCAATATCTTGTGTTGTTACTGTTTAGCGATCATTTCCATTGCTGTAATCACTAACACTGTGTGTTATCATACCATAATGCACCGTGGACATTCCTTTTTTTTTTTTTTGGTCTCAAAGCTAATTTGACATGCGGATGTTGGTGATAAGTGTTACTTACTCATTTACAATACAGGAGTTACTTTTATAGATAACTGTCTTAACAACAATGAGCGAAGTATTTGAAGGATATGAGCGTCAATACTGTGAACTTTCAGCAAGTCTCAGCAGAAAATGTGCATCTGCATCTCTTCTTGATGGAGGTAAGAGAAAAAAAAAGAAAAGAAAAGAAAACTTTTCAATCCGTTTGTTACCAATATAATATATATATATGTTCTCTTAAATCATGGAAAATTTCATCACCGTCTGTGGCTTACCCTTTGTTTGCCTTTTTATGCCAAATATTGTTTTCCTGTAGGACTTGCCTCATGGCACAATGTCAATGGTGACTTTTACTGTCCTTGGTTAGATGCTGTTGTGCAACGACACACTTGCCCTGCATGACAAATAAACTGTCTAGGATGGATGCTTTGATATGTGTTTTTATCTTATAATCATTGCATTCTATAATACGAACACAATGCCTATACTACAAGCCACCTGTCAATAGCAGTTGGTGTTTTTTTCTTTACATAATCTTTGCAAGTTGCAACCTATACTAGCAAACAGAATTTCTGCCCTTGATATTAAGCCTCATGGTGCTCATCTCTCTGCTGCACTCCCTCTCTCCCTGTCATGTTGCTCTGCTCTGCTCTTCCATAATGCAGCTTTTGCAAATTGCAACCCATACATGTAATCTGAAATTGCTTTGTAATTTTTTTGGTTCTCTATTTCTTTATTTCGCAGAGCAAAAGAAGCAGAAAGTTTCTGAAATAAAATCAGGATTGGAGGATGCTGAAAATTTGGTACTGTATGTTTTCTTGTCTTTCTGATTAAAGATTGTCACTCATAATGTTGCTGACAAGTTCGTTTACTCCATTTGACTGAGCTGATGTAGATACGGAAAATGGACCTTGAGGCTAGAAGTTTGCAACCAAACGTCAAAGGCATGCTACTAGCCAAATTAAGGGAGTACAAGTCTGATCTGAACAATTTGAAAGCTGAAGTTAAAAGAATTACATCAGCTAATACTAATCAGGCCGCTAGAGATGACTTGTTGGAATCTGGAATGTCTGACACACTAATGGTATGTTTGCCATCATTGCTCGTTAATTTTTCATTGCATTTAAAAAAAAAAAATTTGGGCAAGAAAATGTGGCCGATAGATATCATTTGGTAGAACTGATGGACATTGATTGGTTTAAATGGAACTAGTGATGGGCTTTGTGCTTTTCATAATTATATTGAAGGTCCATGAATCAATCCATTACTTCTGACTTTGCTTGTTATCCTAATCCAATCAACATTTAAAATCCATAAACTAAGTTGACCTGAACCTCAAACACTTCAAATTAATTGGATTTGGCTTCATTTTGATGGAAGTGGCTTACTAATTGGATAGCATAACTGGAATTGGAGAAATAGAGGAGCAATCCAGGGTTGGAAATTGAGGCATTACAACAGCTGATAGGGGCATGATGTTTGGCCCGTTCCAGTTGAGTTAGGTGAGCTTCATGCTGACAGATCATTATAACATCGGCTTTGCAGCTGGAAAGTATAATTAGAAGAAAAGAGAAGACATGCTACTCCAAGGAGGAGAGGGAGGGGTGCATAGTTATTGGGAGAGAGAAGTGCAATTGTACTAGCGAAGGGCCAGATTTGACCAAGATGCACAGAAAGGTTATTCTTAAGGAAGGGGGAAGTAGGCATTGACTTGGTATTGCTTTTGATTTGCAGCTAGTTCAATTTTGGTCAGATTCTAAACACTGGAAACTTCCAGCTTGAATACAAATCGATGTCAGGCTCTGCAATAATTTGAAACCTAAGTTTCAAGTCACAATCTCGGTTTTACTTGGGTTGAACTCAACCAAGTTGTGTGCCTTGGATTTGTGTTGGGTAGGTCCATCCTGCAGACCTTTTGAGTAGTTTCTGTTTCTATTTCAAAGCAATCCAACATAGGGAAACCCCAAATCGTGTTTCAAGAAATTACTAGTGACATTTTTTTATTAGAGCTAGAAATATCTCTGCTTTGCTTTGGTCTTTTAATTTCTGTTGTGAATGTGATATTAATAAGGAGTAGCTTACATCTCCTTTTTTGAGTTTTTGAAGGGAAAAATTGAAAATTGTGAAAGATACATTGTTCTTTTTTCCTTGCTCCATTTGTATTAATACATTGAAAATTCTTGTTTTTTTCCTGCTAATTTTAAACTTATACTGTCAATTCAAACCAATCTTGTTTTTTATTGTTGAGTTATTTTGCCATTGGGAACGCATGTATGGAGTAAAAATTAACTCGGATTTTATGGCTAATCCTTTTAGGAAGAAAACTACATTTCCATGTCGTTTGAGAAGAGAAGTCCATGAAGAGGGGGCATCTGTTTCATGTATTGTTGGATAATATATTATACCTTCCTGGATAGACAGTCTAGACCTTAGAAGGGCACTGGGCCATTCCATTTCCAAATTTTGTTTCTTAGTAAATTGTCCACATTTTAGTTGAATATAAGCATTAAAATTGTCTATGAAAGAAGTTTTTTTTTTTTTTTTTGTAGGATGACCCCCTATGCTATTGTCTGTGGATAGGTTTTTTATAATATGAGGCACTGTACAAGTGCTTTATGGTGTAATTAATATTTAATAAAGCTCCTGACTTTCAATGGATGATTAGAGTGCCTATGAATCTAGCTTGCAAAATATTTTAGTACTGACAAATTTGTTGCAGGTTTCTGCTGATCAAAGGGGAAGGTTGTTAATGTCAACGGAAAGATTGAACCAATCAAGTGAAAGAATAAAAGAAAGCAGGAGAACCATGCTGGAGACAGAAGAGCTTGGTGTCTCAATTCTTCAAGACTTGCACCAACAACGCCAGTCACTTTTGCATGCCCACGACACGGTTCGTAGCTGAGTTCAGATGCTTCTATTTTGTGGTTGCTTCTTCTTTTTCTTGTTGTCATCATTATATGTTCTTTTGTAAGTGTTGTTCGATAACTAAGCATTGAGATCCATAATTCCATAATTTCTTCTTGGAATCTGCCCTTTGGAAATGATCCATCGTAGTGGAATGGCATATGAAATTGTAGCTATTGCTTTGTTTGCTGCGATAAGACAAGGCCATAGTTGGTAATCTCATGTAAAGGTTTCCCATGGTTTTCCTCTCTCTCCAACACGTTCCCCCATAAATGATTAGACATCTTAACTATCTAACAACTCTATTTTTTCCAATCTTATGTCTGTACTTTAATAATTTTTCTTACAATTATCCTATTTATTCCAACTTTACCCCGATCATATCATATCATTTACACATTTTTGAAAATATTCTCTTTCCCACTATCCTATCATATTTCACATTACCAAATGCCACCTTGGATGATGATGACTCTTCTTTATTTGCTTTTTAGTGGCCGCTCGTCTTTTGCCAAAAGTTCATAATTCGTCTTTGGAGAAATTAAAGAAAATGTTGTTTAGTTTGTCTATGTCATTCATTTTTTACGATGTTGTGGATTTAAAACATGGCAGGTTCTTTGACAAATGATATTCTTTCAAACTGCATATTGTTTGCAATATTGATGCATATTGCGGTTGTTTCTTTTTCATTTTTCAAACAAAGTTCTAAAAACTATACTTTCAAACAGAGCCTTACAAACTATACAAGTACTGAACCAGTGAAATAAGATAAAATGTAAAGGTTGGTTACATTAACAACTAGTTAACAAATGGCTTAGTGTAATAAAAGGTGCTCTAGACTCATGATTATATGTTAGATCTTGTTATTATCTATGCTATTAACATCTAGCCATTCTCTATGCTAGATCCCATAACATACAGCCTCTATGCTAGGTCCATGGATTTAAATATCATAGATAAAAACTGAGCCTCCATTTCAAAAAATTTTCTCCAATAGTGGAACTGTTCTTTTAGACAGTCAATCTGCCTCGGAAACTCCAAATCTACATTTTACACTAGATTTTCCAACAGATTCTCTATGAAATATATCAGTCCTTGCGTGGAATGTTTTCAAAATCTTATCATTCTTAATTTAGGTTATATCTTAAGGCAAAATTATTTGAATCCCCACTTTCTCCCTTTTAAATGATTTGTGTAATTTATAGTTGAATTCTTCACTCAGAATTGAAACTGTAATGATTCTTTTTTCTTGTCTTGGTTGGCATTGTTAAATGGGTGATACTTAAAATCATTTTGCATAGGTTATCTTTTAGTCATTCCCTAAAAAATTGTGGATCATATCTTGAATTATAAGCCCCCATGTTTTTTCATAATCATAAGCCTTACTAATTTATTGTCCAATAAAGATGGAACTGGATTTATTCTCGAAGACCCCATTGGGACTTAGCACTTTATGGAGATTTTACTTAAAAGTATTAGGTTTAGTGCTTAGTCATTTTAAAACTATGTTAAATTCTTGTAATGCCTTTATTTGATGATTTTACACTGGTATTGAATACACACTAGACAATTTATTTTAATGAATGGTTTCAGAAAAGCCCATCTTACGTGTTCCTAATACTTTTGTTCTAATTGTATTCCTTCGAACTTTAAGGTGTTTTGAAAGTCCTGCAATTTACCATATGATTCTGGTCAACCTCTATCCTATTACAATTGAGACTGCAGCCTCCGAAAGGCTGTGGCAGTTGGCCTTGGAAAGCTTGGTTCAGATAGGGCTAGAAGATGATCCTTACGTGTGCCCCCCCCCCCCACCCCCCCCCCCCCCCAAACAAAAAAAAAAAAAAACACTAGTCATTTGATTGACGAGTGCAGTCACAATATTTTTGTGCCATGGTGGAAAATCAGATAGATTACTAGTTGAAACTGCCTCTTAGCTGATGGGTGCAGCTATTGATCACTTCTTTGAGTTACAAAGCATCAACGGATTATCTATGTATTTGAATGCTTTCATATCTAATCTTAAGGTTTGCATCTTTGGTTACAGCTTCATGGGGTTGATGAAAACGTTGGAAAGAGTAAGAAGATTCTTACAGCCATGTCAAGAAGGATGAACCGGAACAAGTGCATTGTTGCATCTGTCATTGTAGCTCTCATCTTGGCAATCATCTTAATCCTCTACTTCAAGCTTTCTCATTAGCGGCCTGTTGATGGATTTTTGAACTTGAAGTGTCCTTTGAGTGGTTCTGAGTTTGTGTTTACAATGCATGCCATGTGTGTCAAGAGATTTGTATGCATCTGCTATGTCTTTTGGCTTTTGTCTTCTCACTTTTCTTCTATGTCGGAATGGTCAGGGTGCACCAATTTGCATCTTGTTTATTCTACCTGTTTCTGCTTAATGTGCCAATAGTTCCGGTTTGGATTGGGACTGGTGTTTATTATAATTCCCTGAAAACTGCCTGTCAATTTGTAGATAGACTACTCAATTTGGATGGAGATTCTCCTATATTAATCCGGTTACAAGTACAAGCAGACCATCACCTCATCTAAATCTCATTATATTGTTTTGTATGTTATTGTGAATTGCAGATGGTTTTTTTTTTCCCCTCTCAATTACAAAGGGGGCAGGAGTCGCCCAGCAAGGTTTGACTCAGGACCAGTGGCATGAAAGCCACCACATGATTCTAGCAGGGCTAGGCCCTGGATCACATTGTGCATGGTATCTAATTATGAAACAAGGATAGGAACTTTACTGTGAAACAGCATCAGGTGTCACATTGTATGTCATTTCAATAAAAAAAGCATATCTTAGTCGATGTCATATGTATTTTTCCCTTTTTTTTTGCTGTGGAATAGGAATGCTGGCCAAGAAAGTTACAAGAAATTTTCCTGTCACTCTGAATTCTGGGCAAAATTTAATTCGATAAGCATGGACTATTAGACTTTGATTTTTCGCAATGCTTGGGAATGGTAAGCCAAAATATGTTGTTAGAACTGCTTAAATTCTGCATGATCCGGAATTTCCGAAGGACGAGTTTCGAATTTGGAAGACTGATGCAATTGGGTTTTATTGCGAAGATGAATTTCTTATATTCCAAAATGCGTAAAAGAAAGGGAATTTAATTTCTCTATGGTTCGGAATGCTGAAAAGGTGGTGACTAGGAGGCCAAAGCGGAGCAGGGTTTTTATGGAGTCTCACCTGGCTTGACTCTGAAGAACCCGAGCTATGACGCGGCTCGACTCTGAAGAATCAGAGTTATGTAGGTTTTTTTTTGTTTAAAAAAAAAAAAAAAAAAGAGTGGAGCAGGGTTTGAATGTATAGACGAATTGCTTGTCTTCATAAGGAGCAAAAGATCCAACTTGAATTCTCCATGTTTTAGAATTCCCACTGGCACATGTTCTACATGAAAAACCAAATCAGAAGTTGCAATCACAGTTTGCAATCTCAATTCTTATTTCTAGGCTTTAAATGTTATTGTAAAGGGTATAAATATATACATGACTAAATTATATATGCCACTAAATACTAATTGTTAAACGGCGCTAATTCAATTGTGTGGCAAAACCCAAAAAAATAGGGTATAAATATATAAATGACTAAATTATAGATGCCACTAAATACTAATTGTTAAATGGCGCTAATTCAATTGTGTGGCAAAAACCCAAAAAAATAAAATAAAATAAGGGTACATGCAACCATGCGCAAGGCTCACTGAATCGGGGTCCAAAGCATAATAATGGGCTATTTTTACCTTCATTGTCATTATCAAAGCGTTAAACATTAGCTAATAAATTTTATTTATAATTTATTATAACCGTAGGCTTACTGATTAATTTTATACTCGTAAATTTTGCTAATTAATTACAGACCTTTTCTTTTGAAAATAGGAGACAAAAAACTTGTAAGACCAATTAGAAAAGGGTCACACGCCGTTTGCTTTCTGTTTGATGATAGTGCCAGAATCACCCTGGCTAATGCTCTGTTGGAAGAGAAGCTATTTGCTTCTAAATTTCTAATACGGGTACATATGCAAATCCCCCTTTTTGTTTCCGACAATGTGGCTATTTCAAAAATTAATTATTTACGAATATATGGGACTCGTTGAAATGTGTATGCACTTAAAATTTATCAATTTTATATTTTTATTATCGTTATTGTGGTATTTGGTTTTTATTTGACTTATATGTTACGTTTTATGCCATTTAGGTGATGTTTAACCATGTGAAATGAGAAAAAATTACGGGATGTAGTGGTAACAAAAAATGTTTTAAGAATTGTGTAATTGATAGGAAATGATAGAGATAAAGTTTGAATAAATAAGTATAATGAGGGTACTTGGTAGGAAAAATAATTGAAATATAAGGATAACAGTGAAAAATATAATCATTATTTGACGGACGATTGGTCTCAAAATTCATATTCCCACAAATTCCCATCCCCTTACCGGAATCATTGAATGCCAAACATCCAGTTATATTTTTAATTATTTACATAATTACTGATTGCATATGATTGCTTTAAATTCTATTTTTAAAACAATCAATAATTTTTTACATGATAACTATTTGAGGCCGTTGTCATGCTTCGAAACCGCTTAAACATTAGTTGAACAGGGGGTGAATAAATGGATCCACGTTGCACAGTAAGGTATATGTAACCATTGTTTTTTAATCACTTCATCATGCCAAAAATCACTTTATATCCACATTAATGCCTGGCTTTGCATCTCACCGTTACTAAATAATATGTCCATGGCAAACATTCTGGTGGATTACATGGATATTTACTTTCTCTTTTATATTTTTTGAATTTTTTAAAAAAATTTCTAGAGTGCATTTGGAAAGTAATAAAAGTTTTGAATAAAAAATTTTTGATATAAAAGTTTCTGAAATGAAAGACAATGATATGGTACGTTACGAGGAGTATAAAGAATAAAGTTAAAATTCATATGTTGGTTGTATTAACAGTTACGTAGGAATGATAAAAAAAAAAAAAGTAAAATAGTTACATGAGAATATATGAAAAAATAATTAAAAAATAGGATAATAGTGGAGAATGAAAATTTTTTAATTGAAAATTTTTAGGATGTGTTTAGAAAGTAATAAAACTTCTGATGAAAAGCTTTTAATATAAAATTTTTGAAATTGAAGAAAATAATACAATATGATAAGCTAACAATGAAAAAAAAAGAGAATAAATAAGACATCTGTTAATGTCCATCGTCGGGTGGGATGGCGTGATATGGGAGCACATTTCTCAAGGCCAATAATCACTCCATCTATAATTATTTTTTTTTCATTTTTATCACTATACTGAAATCATTTTTTTCCAACAACCTTAATTATTTTAACTTTATCTCTATCATTTCTTATTAATTATACAATTTTTAAAATATTTTATTCTTCACTACCCACCTCATCCCACACTCCCACAAAAATATCAATTACCAAATATTATTAAAGTTAAAATAGATTGATTAGATGTATAAATAATTATATATCAATGATTGAAAAGTAGAATAGTTATACAGGAAGAAGTGAAAAATAATTAAAAAAAAGGATAGTTGCGGAGACTAAAAAATTTTGGATGAAGTTTTAATTTGAAATGTTTTTGGTATAACAAACACTCCCTTGGTTTAAAAAAATTTATATATAGCCGAACATACATGCCCCTGATCAGTTATATACTTTCTGAAACTTTTTTTTTTTTTTTTAAATTTCTAGTCAACAAGCCATGTAGACGTCTTTGCAAAGTGGTCTTCTTACCCATCAATATATTGGACCATTACTAATTACCACCTGCATATATACAATACATGCAACAAGTTGTGATTGTGAAGTTGTACTCATGTTTCATTATTAATTTGTGTACTATTTGAAGCGGACAGGATCCTAGACTAGCATGTTGGGTGCAAGCTAGACAGATCCTCCTAGCCAATTGAATTGGTAAGGCAGGCTACTTCAAGTCTTATCTGAATGATTCATGTTAAATCCCATTTAATTATTATATTCAACACTTATTCATTACAATATAAAAAATTATATTAATCAGAATTATATAAAGGTTATATATCGTAAAAATATATAAAAACATATATATACATATAGATATATATATTTAGAAAATCACTTGAGTTCTATGCATTGAATTTTAAAATATTATAAAATCACATAGATCGTGATGGTGGATACTTTAGATGTTGAATTAGGATCTTGTGGATTTTTATAATAAATAAATAATTTTTTATAACTTTAAAATTACTCATGAATGATTCCTAATTTTGAAAATAATGTAAATTATAATAGGGGTAAAGTGGTAATAAATAACCACTGTTATATAAAAAGAATAATTGAAATGTTGGGGTAAAAGTGAAAAAAAAAAATTGATTAATGAATTGCTTTTACTTCTCCAGTGCCATCTAATTCCGTTACATTTTCAAATTCCATCGTCATTTTGCTCTCGAGCAAGCGGTGAATCGCAACTCCACCATTCTAAGAACGATTCCTCGCCGATCGATCCGTCGATTTTGATCTCCGCAGCTTCGTCTCGTGCTCTTCTTCTCTGTATGTTCCCCCCTCCATTTGTCTTTCGAAAATTTTCGGTTGATGAATGGTGATTTTCTTGTTTCTAGTGTTTTTCTTCCATTCCTGAATCACTTTCAATTTCTTGAATGTCTTCAAATTTTGGGGAATATAGCTTTGCCTATGTGGGTCTCATCCAAGAAATTTCTTCTGCCATTTGCGTTGGCTTTGCTTTCTCAGATCATCAGCGAGTAGGGCAGAGAACTAGATGCATCCTGCGATTTTCTGAAATGCCCATCCATCAAGAGCAGTAGCATTTGGGCCATCTTTTCATCTATGGATGCCCTTGTTTTTCCTTATTCTCGACAGTGGGTGATCATGAAAAATGGGTGAGTTGTAGAATTCTTGAGATGCGGCATTTCCTTTGTAAGTTCTTGGATTGGGATATCCAAGTGATGTCACCCTCCCAAACAACAACATGAACATATGGATGCATGCGTGTTCAATGAAAATAGCAGGATTGCAATTTGTGGATCTCTGTATAAGAGGATGGACGCAATTGTGTTTTATAAGTCATGGAATTCTAAACAAATAGGATTATAATTCATAACAATAAAAACACCCTTTGGATTTTTTTTCGATTACTTATTTAGTTACCATTATTGAGCTCCTAGATGAACGCCAGATTTTTCCATTTCTTTTTCACTTATTATGAGTAGTATCCACTTGAAAAGTAGGCTAAAAAAATTTCTTGACTTGTCCTAAGGAATTTGTGATGCCAACCTACCTTTTTGCAAAGTCCCAAGGAGTTGAGATTGGTGCCTTGTTGGATATAGTTGAGTGCACAGATGATTTTATGTCTGTAGCTTGTCTTAAGGGATTTGTCATGTAATGAAAGCAAGATTTTCCTTCGCCTTTTACTTATTTTGAGTAGTATCATTTTAACAAATAGGCACAACACTCAACATGCTTTTGACTTTTCCTGAGAAATTCATTGTGCCAATCTTCATTTTCATAGTTGCAAGGAATTGAGATTGGCATGCCTGTTCACAATTAGAGTGGATGAGGACAGGATGGAATCTCTTATTTCCCAAAACACTTTCCCATTCCCAAAAAAAAAGCCACGATTTTTCTCACTTTTCATACAACAACATGCAAAAACAATTTTTTCATCCCACATCCTCATCCATTTCAAGTCTTGAACCCCCCAGGATTTTATTACCTTAGCATGTCTTAAAGGATTTGTTATGTCAATTTACATTTTTCAAAGTTACAGTGAAGTTGGGGCTGGCACCATTAGTTGGAATCTGAATTGAATTCCAGGATTTATCACCTTTGGAAGTTTTCTGGCCAAATCCCACCTGTTAACTGTGTAAAAAAACAAAAATGGGCACATTTTATTAGTTTATAAAGAAAACTATGTCAGACATTCTCTAGCAGGAAGTTAATAGTGTTTCGGATGTGACAACTAATCTGCAAATTTCTAGTACATTTCATGATGGATTAGATCTCCACTTCAGGGCAATTATCTGCTGGATTCCAGAACAGCAAGGACAAGAAATATACTTCCTATCTCAACCTTTGGAGGCCCTTTAGGGAACTTCGCACTCGAGGTGATAGAGTAACAGAATAGAAGGTTTCTGCTGGAAACACTCCTAGTTAAACATGTCATTCTGGTGGAAAAATAAGTGAAATTTTTTTCGCCTGCCGAAACAACTGCATTTCGAGTTGAGGACAATTTGTTTTGTTGACCTTGGTCTCACGAAAGCTACTGACCGAGACATAAACCTTGCTTTGGTAAAAGATTAACTCTCCAATACACTAAATCCATATTTTGTGAATGTTGGCAAAAGTAGTCATTCACCTGCTAGAGTCAAGATTGAAACCCTACACCCGATCATATGCGACATGTCGCATTTTGGGTGTTTTTACCTTACCTCAATTCCACCGTTTGTTAATGCGGGTTTAACGCCAACTGCCCTTCTCGCCATAAATGGCCCTCTAGCATCAGCCGCAAGGCACTAACATGGAGAGGCAAATTGAATGCGAGATGGAGGAGAGAGACATCTACTTTGTGCACGACATGTAGCTGAGCATCCAAGGGAGAAGAGAAAAATCTCTCTTCCTGAAAATCCACATACGGCTGTCATTCTCTCTATCCACAACAGCATTCTCAACGATTCAATAAGATGGATATTATTCATCTAGGTGTAAAAATATGATTTATTATTTATTCAATGAGATGGAAGCTCATGGAGCTCATTCAATAGCTTCACTTTCAACATCAGATAAAAATTAAAAATAAGGAAAAAAAATAAATTGAAAAATTGAAAAAACCAACCCGGCAAAAAAATAACAAAGATACAAAAAACAAAATAGAAAAACACAAAAAACAAAACCTAGCCAACAAGAAATTAAAAATAAAAAGCCAGCAGAAAAAAAACGAAAAAAAAAAAACAAGGCAAACAAAAAATTAAAAAACAAAAAAAGAAAGCAAAAACAAAGAGAAAAAAAGAACTCAAAAAATGAAACAACTGGTCAATAAAAAATTTAAAATAAAAATGAAAGAAAAAGGCAAACAAAAAACATGATGAAAACGTATGCAAAATAAATCACATCAAAATCCACCCCAAAAAAATGGATGCACCTCTCTTTTCTATCACCACCTCCACAATTGTTATCTCTGCCCCAAAAATAGCCAAAACATGTGGGATAAGAACCTTATGCCTTTGGTAGGAAGGAAAATAAGCAAGAAGACAGAGAAACCCCCTATAGAAATGTGGTTTTTTTTTTGGGTGAATTTTGGTGCGATTTTTTCCCACATCTAGTTTTTTTTTTTTTCCATTTTTTGGTTTGCCTTTTTCTTTTTCTTTTCTTTTTTTTTTTTTGTTTGCCTGGTTCCTTTATTATTATTTTTTTCTGTTTGCTTCTTTTTGTTTTTCATTTTTAATTTCTTGTTTGCCTGGTTTTGTTTTTGTGTTTTTTCTATTTGCTTTTCTTCTTTTTTTTTTTTTTAAATTTCTCGTTTGTCCAAATGGTTTTGTCATTTTTTTTTCTTTTTAACTTTTTTCTTTCTTATTTTTAATTTTTATGCAATGTTCAAAGCGACCATAGAAAATTACAAATTACAGAAAATTTAGTCTTCAATCGCCAAGAATGACACAACAGAATCCATGCAGCCAACCCCACCTAAGTGGGAAATGGCTTATGATGATGACAACGATGATTATGATGTTCAAAGTGACCCCAGAGCTTCCATTTCATTAAATGAATAATATTTTTATGCTGTGAATAGAGAGAAAATGGCAGCTGTAGATGGATTTTCAAATGGAAGAGAGATTTTCTCTCCTCCCTTGGACGTGCAGCTCCACCACAGCCCATCTTGTGCTAAGAGGCTTGCTCTTGCATTAAATGAGAGATGTATCTCTCTTCCATATCACATTTAATTCACCTCGGCGTTAAACTCGTGTCAACAGACAATGGAGATGTGGCAATGTAAAAAAGCCCAAAATGTGGCATGTCGTATATAAACGGGCTTGTTGAAACCCTTACATAGGTTCTGAAGTTCTTAACTGTGAAGGCTAAGGTTTAGACAGTTTTGAAGACGGGAAAAAATGCCTAGCTGTTGTCTATATCTTTTTGTGCAAAGATCAACTTGACTGTTTGATGATCATGAGGGAATTACTGGGTGACCATTTTGGAACTAGCACTAGCCCAAGTAAAAATCATGCCATTGAAAGCATGGGTTATTTTATTTATTTATTTATTTTAAAGCATCTTCATATCTCAGTTGGTTTTTATGGTTGTAATCTGATATTTCTGATCTAACAGTTACAGCTTTTCGGCTTCAAGATTCCATCACTGTAAAGCTTTAGTTTTATGAGAACTGGACATGGGGAAGCGAAAGGCTTTAGGTTGTTCAAATATTGAACAACAAGATGCTGATGTTGATGGAACTATTTCTCCAACTAAAAGGATGAGAGAACAACGAATAGTGGATCTTCCATGTGATTTATTAATGGATAAACCTACTCCATCTTCTGAGGAGAAGGAAAAGACTGGGAGTTCTGGGAAGCGAAAGCGAGATGATCAGGTTAAGCATCCAGGAATTGAGGGAAGTGCTTTTGTTGGCGATGGAGGCAGCAAAAGGACAAGGATAAAGTGGAATGGTGATGATGCCCAGTTTAAAATGCTGGGCCCTATTCAGCTTCCTGACTTTGTGAAAGAACCCATTGTTGGAGCCAATTTGGCAATTGAAATTCGGAGGTTGAATAAGCGCCTTGCAATGATTAACAGGAAGCTGCAAGAATCAGGTGTGCCTGATGATTTTCTCGGGGAGGACGGATCTGTGTATCTTCCCCCTAATGTTGATTTCTTGGGAAACTACATAAACTCAAGGCAGGCTATGCACCATGAGAACCTCATCCAGCAGAGGCAGAGGATCATTTCTAGATTAATTTTGATGAACCCCAATTTCAAAACTCCACCTGCCTGCAAGATGGAGAAATTGTACAAGAAACTCTACATACCTATGAAAGAATACCCTGAATGCAACTTCATTGGTCTCATAATTGGCCCCCGTGGAAGTACCCTAAAGAGAATGGAGAGGGAAACTGGAGCAAGAATCCGAGTCAAAGGGAAAGGCATACTGAAAGAAGGCAGGGATTGCCATAAGAAGGACCCCATGGAAAATGAAGACCTTCATGTCTTGATAGAAGCAGAAAACAATAAATCACTTGATGCTGCAGCGGAAATGGTTGAGAAGTTATTGGTTCCTTGTAATGCGGGAATTAATGACCATAAAGTTTCTCAGTTAAAGGAACTTGCTGAACTAAACATCATGTGCAGAGTATGTGGAAAGCTGGGACACAAGCAAAATATGTGCCCTTCCGGAGGTTCAGCAGCCAGGAGTACAGATTACCCTGACACAGCATCAGGTATGGGAATTAAAATGGAACAACGACATCGTTTTCTTGGTGGAAGGCCTTTCGCTGATGCTTCACCTGTTCCTGTCAATGCATCTTGGGCATACCACCGTGCATTGGGTACTTCACCTTTTTACAGCCCTTGTTGTGGTTCCATTGCGGCTATGAGGGACAAAATTGACAAGGAAAATAATGAATCAAATCTATATGTGGGATACCTTCCACGAACTGTTGATGATGGCAGACTAATCCAGCTGTTTTCTCCATTTGGAAGGCTCAGAAGTGCGAAAGTGGTTAGAGACAAAAAAACAGGCTTAAGTAAAGGCATTGGCTTTGTAAAATTTGTCCATCCTGTTGATGCTGCTAGAGCTGTGGCCCAGATGAATGGGCATAAAATTGATGGGAGGATACTGGTGGTTAGGGTAGCTGGTCGTTTACATTGGGCTTCTCGCAATTTTCATACGTCAGTGAGCACAGGAATTGACCATCCAACCATGGACGTGGGACCCAAATCTACACTCCTGAATAATCCAAAACAGCCAGAATGGCCATCACCCACCGAGTCTGTTCAACCAGGACCTTATGCTTCCACTACTAAGAGCTGTAATTTTGAGTCTGCCTGTCCACCAGTACACACAGCACAAACTGGATCTTTCTGCAGTCAGTTGCCCATGTCTGATGCTTCATCAACACAATTTGAAATCCCTCCCTGCTGTATGAATGAGCATGCTTCCCCTAATTGGCTGAACTATGGTCCAGTGGAGAGGCACATATATTCTCTGTTTCATCAGAGTCCAGCGTCTTGCAGTGCACCAAATGTCTCATTCTCAAGCCGGCGTTCACCTACCTGGGCAAGGCAATGAAAAGTCAATGAACCCACCAACAAGCAGTATGTTTTTGAATTTTTAGTGTCAGAAGCTGAAGAATTTTCTCTCTCAGGGCTAGTTCCGCTGATCTGAAATATTGAAACAAGCAGCTGGCATTGGTTTTGCAAGTTTTGGAAGCACTGCTTGGCTAGATGGTCTTAGGAAGCATGTGGGTTGGTGAGAAACATTCACCTAATCCTAGTTTGGAAGCACAGAAATTCTGTAGTGGAGAGTCTATGTAGATATTGATGCGAAATCTTCATTGCCTGTTAACTTGTATCCGCAGGCTTGCTTCTTATTGTTTCATTGTGCTTGTTGTGCTCATGGGCAAGCTTCTTCCAAGGTTGGTATCCAATGCAATTGATTATGCACATTGAAGTAATGCAATGCCTTGTTTAGAGCAGGAGCTCCCACCCACTGCAAGATCCCAGATGCTCATCACACAAGAACCATAGCAATTGCTGTGCCTGCTTATATATTATTCACTGCAGTAACTGATGGTCGCTTTGATGAGCGTTATGGATCATGCATTTTTCCCATTCCCAGAAGCTTTATCTGGGGGTTGCTATTTCTATTTGGGATGATCTCTGCTTTAGCAAGGCTCTGCTAAATATTCTCTTTTGGGTCATCTCACGCATTTACTGCCCAGGCTGCAGGATTTGCCAAAGACACGGTGTTCTTGGAGCTTCAGCAGCTTGTAGTTTTGCTTGAGTAAGATGGTGAAAAGGACGCATGCTCGAAATGTACAAACCCACTCATCTTATATGTAATGTGCTTCCACTGGCTTTTCTTTTCTTCAAGAACCAGTGCTGTGTCCAGCATGCTTTCTTCTTTTCTCCTTTCCCTGTTCTTTGTACATGTATATTTTCTCAAGAACCACCACTTCAGGTCGACAATGAAATATGCAAATCTTAAGTTGGAAATTGCAATATTCCTGATAATTCCGCGGTCACTGCACCTGCATTACATGAAAGTAACCATTAGCGTCCTAGCGACCAAGAATATCTTCCTCGTATTTTACGAGTACGTTTCATGGAAATGTTGGTGGAAATATATAACCTAGTTGCTGTAGGTCGGTCGCAGATAGCTACACCTACTGACTACTGCTTTTGAAAGCAGCAAATGCAAATGAAGGGTTCTTGAATTTCATCTCTGTTCTTTAATTATAGTTTGTAAAAGCTTTCGCTACTTTTATATACTTCTTTGTATAGCTTCAGTGTGCACCCGTGCATGACCCTTTTCATTTCTCCGGAATGCTTCTACAAATCTCTACCATGTAATCCATTCCATTTTGAATATTTTGATGGTGGATGAGTCTATTATATTTAACATCATTTATAGTATTTTGGTAACCTATTCACTTATCTAGTGTAACTATGCATGTGCCTTGTTTACAATTATATAAAATCAATGTAATAAAGTAATTTAATGTTAAATATTATTATTATATTTTAATATATATGTGTGTGTGAATAGATTATGCATTCTTCCCGATCTACACTTGAGTATACCTATTTCTGTGCAAATGTGGTTTTACATATATTTGATTTGATAAAATTGGGTCTTCTATCTACATCAAATATCAACAACTTAAAATTTGAAGGAATTACATAGAACTGAATTATATAGAAGTAGAACTCTTTTTTTTAAAACAAAAAAAATTCAATTTCTCGTGGGACCAAACATAATGTTTTTATTTCCATGAAAAAAGCATAATGTTTTTATATGTATGGTTTTTACATTTTAATGTTTTTTAATATTTTATTTTGAATTTTATAAATAAAAAACGAGTTACTTCTCTTGCTTTAAAAATAAATATCTTTCTTGGACTCACATAAATATGTAAAAAAAAAAAAAAATTTTTAAAATGAATCGAGCACCCTTGTGCACAGTGCACACGGGTGAACAGTGCCCTGATCTGGGCCCTTCTTTATTTTTATTTTTTATGTTATAAAATAGGCAACTTTGCCGGGAAGAGTTTTTTTCTTATCGATGATCCCAAGCCCGGATAAACAGCGAGGATTGGCATACCAGGTTGGCAGCAGGTGTGCTGTAAAAACTATGGTCCATCTCTTATAGATTTTGGAAATCTATTAAAAGTGAACCCAATCTAAGTGAAAAATGACTTACTATGATGAATGATTTTTCTGGAATGGACCCTTCTTTATTAAACAGATATCTTAAATGAAATGAGTGAAATAGATTTAGTATAATCATCACGGTGGACCCTCGAGAGGTTGCAGGGCCGCAAAGCCTTACCGTGTAATGCAATAGTTAGTTTATAATACATTGTTATATAGATAAATCATTTTTGCTGGCCCGCACTCAGTAGTTGCATTACTTTGCACCATATTATGGTTAGTGATGTACTGATATAACACTGCTGCTGGCACTAATATTAGTTTTTGTACTGCTAATTTTAGGTAATGAGCCTATACTTACTGTAGACAGCGGCTTCGACAATAGATTTTTTAAATTTGAAAATCTATCCTTTTAAATCTACTTCATTTATTATGTTTATGGGTGTATGTTTATTTGTAATTCCAAAAATTACATATATTGCAAACTTTTATATTACTTGTATATTTCAAAAATGTTAATATTTATATATTCACTTTTACAAATGTCATTTCTACAAGATATAAATTTCTAATGGAAATTATTTTTAATAGCATAATAAAAAGATATGCGATAAACGTGTTAAATAGTTTAAATTTTAAAATAAAAAAGGATAAGCGTGGAACCTCGTATTGAATCATTAACCTTTAATTCTAAGTTGGCTTGATGATTTAAGAAAATCTAAACCACTCATCATATCTAAATTCGTATGATTAAATAACATTTTTGGAAGTATCTATGCATTCTTTAAAAACTAATAATTCATCCACTAGATAAATAAATTACGTAAAATGTAATAAATAGCTTCGATAGATTTTAATATTCTAAGACTATTTAAAAGGCGGGCAGGGTGCCGACAGCAGCATTGAATCATATGTACTTATCAAAAGCTATTATTTTAGGCAAAAGTGTACTAATCCAGACAACCTAAATTAAATAAAGAGTGTATTTGGGAATGGATAAAACTTTTGGTGAAAAGTTTTAAAAAGTAAAAGTTGTCAAACGATGTGATATGATAAAGATAATGATGATGAGTAAAGAGGATAAAGTTAAAATAGATAGGTTAGTTGTGTGGGTATTTGTGTAGAAATGATTAAAAAATAAGATAATTATACAGAAAAATGTGAAAAAATGATTAAAAAATATAATAGTTATGGAGATTGAAAAATTTTAACTTTACATTTTTTAACTGATCCAAACTAACAAGATCAACCACTATAGTTTAAAAAGTGGATTTTGTTATTTTGAGACAGGCTGTAGGTTGCACCTCTTAGGTTCACCACTTTTTAAATTCTTTTTTTTTTTTAAATATTAAAGCCATATACTGAGCTTCAAATATTTGTTTGGGCCCATTTGATAGGAATGGAGGAGAAAAACAAAGCATGGAAAAAAAATGTTTGGAAAAATTTTTGGAGTCGGAGCAATATGATGTGCGAGAGGTAATAATTCTGAGTAAAAAGAATAACAAAAGAGACTTAACAGGATAGTTGTATGTAAAATAGGAAACAAATGAAAAGATTATTATAACACAGAAGTAATGATAAAAAGATGTTAACTAAAATGTCAAATAATATTAAAAAATGTTTACAATAATGAAATTTTTTTTACCTCATGCCAAACAATATAAAAAATTAATTGATTGAAGCCTTTTAAAATTTGTAATCGAAATCTTTATAGTTTGTAAAAATTAAAAAATATAATTATAAAATATTATATGCATTTGTTCTTTCTGTAAATCATGTACAAATTCAACTAAAATGATTTTTCACACCATGCCGATATTCATGGAGGAGATACGTACAAGACTTGAATTTTAAGAAATCCAAAAAAGCGAAAAACCCAAGGTGCAATCTACATACGGTTTTATAGCAACAAAACTCTTTGAAATTTTATTCAAGAAAATTAAAAACAAATCCAGACTCCGGAATACCATAGATCGGAAAAGCGTGATGCGTGCAATAAGCTCAACATAAATTTATTTTTTATAAGAATCGAGAGATTTAGTTTTGGGGAATGATCCCATGGTGCTGGGAGCATCCATCCGGTGGACTACATGGAACCCATGTATATTTTTAAAAATGTTTGAATATGCTTATAGGCCCACTTAGATAAGTCTCCACAAAAAAAATTTTCCAAAAATTTCTAGCTTATTTATATTTTTTTTAAATTAAAAAACATTAGGTTTTTCATTCAACATGTGAAAATTTTCAAAAGTGTGTATATACGTCCATGGGTCCCATGCAATTGACCGCATGGATTCCTAGTTAGGAGACATTTTGCATACAAGTAACTTGAAGGTTAAGCCCCCTCCAGAGTCTCAATCCCTGCCCTCAGCCCTGTTGTATTTCTACAGTCCTGTTTTTATATTGATTCTTATACAGGAAATTGTTGAAATTGATTAGAGAAGGGAAAGAAATTCAGTTACACATCATAATGGTCAAATTAACAACAGCAGCATCATCGAAAAGAGTTCTGTAATGATTGCTCAAGCAGTTTTTGCTAAGCAATGTAGGATACAGCTTAACAAGGCTGTCGAACAAAGTTACGAGGCAACCCCAGTTTACTTGAGGAAGAGAGCTGTACACTGTCCTGCTGTGTCCTCAGGGCTGGTAACTGTATACAGAGACAAATGTGAACTAAATACTAAGTCACAAGAAGATCCTACATTCAAGAATGCTGCACGCACATCAAATATATATATATATATAGGTAGGTTGCATGTGAGATCCCAAGTTCATTTTTGTGTACTTGACTTGTGGTCGGATTCTTGGTGTCTAGCCGTATGGTTCATGTGTAGTATATTTGATAATAGGTGAAAATGGCTATTCACGCATTTGAGGTCTCTGTGTGGTTCACAACATGATGTGTTCAGGCATTATGGGTCACTGTGAGATTTGGCATGTTGAGTTGTTTTCTTGGGTACAAGGATACCAAGGATTCATATTTTGTATCGGAAATGTTTTGAGTTGGATGTTGACATGAATGAAATGCAAACCGTGCGTTGATGCGTGCATGAGGTGCTCATGGGTATTGGAAATTGGAATGCATAAATGGAGCAAATGGAGTTCTTGGATATGTGGTAGAATCAAACTTTTCCGGTGTGATCTGCTAGTAGCACCAACCTGTGTGACCCACTGTTCGCTCTGATTCATGAATCTCATAGTCATTTCCTCCCTGCTCGGACAAAGAATGATAGCTTTAATATGAGATAAAACTAAAGCCATGGATTTCTAAAGATGCACATTTACATGAAGCAAAGAGGGGCACAAATTACTACAACATGGAGCCAGGCTGCTAGATCCAGCACATGTACAATTAGTTTTGGACCAGGAAATACACATGGCATCTCAACACATAAGGAAATTTAGTATGACAGCCTGAATCCTGCTATTATATCAACCAAGAAGAGTGGATGATAAAATATGAGGGACAAATTCAGTTAGGGTCTATTTTGAGAACTAGGAAAAGAGAAGAAGGGAAAGAGAAAAAATTCAAATGATGACATGAAAATAAAACTAGATAATTTTCATTGACAAAATAAAAGCTAGATAAACTATTTCTACGAAAATATTGGAGAGAAAGTGGAAAGCCACTGAAGAATATAGGGAATACTGAGGAAAAGACTGGTTGTTGAAGTAGGGTGAAAAAGAGACAAAAGTAGGAAGAGGGGGAATGCCTCCTTTGCTCTTCCTGTTTACCAAACGGATGAGGAATGCAAAGATCAGAGGTAAAGGCAAATTGATGGAATTGCCAATATACTGATAATTGTTGATTAGCTACCTTGTACGTTTTGTCCCCAAAGAAGTGAATCTCACTAAATTCTTCAAGATATCTCAAACAGTATGTCTTATCCCAGCCTTGAGGGAATACCTGTTAGGAGCATGATGCAAACAATAAATTCAAGTGCGAAGTGTGAACTAACCAACCAACAGGTTAAAAAATATAATTTTTTTAATTAAATTGAGAAAAGTATTCACTTACATCAAAACTAATCTGTCCTCCAATCGAAAATGTCAAGTTAAGGTGGGCAAACTTCTCTTGTAGCACAGAAACCATTTTTGCACGAATGTTGTGAACCTAAACAATACATTTTCAGTGAGAATATAAATAACTACAAGTCTACAACAAGGATAGGAAAAAAAAAATTCCATCTTTGGCCTAAATACGGTAAATAAGCGATCAGGCAATCAACTGGTGTGCATTGGGAGGGCATCTGACTGTTAACCTACCCCAGGCCAAAACTGAAGCTGATTGCAGATTGAGCTGGTCAAACATATAGATAGAATAAGAACAGGTGATTTCTCTTTGACGACTAATGTTGTAGATGTGAACCAAATGAATAAGAATAGCTGGATCAACTTCCTAGCAGAACCATTTGTGAAAAAACTTCCTCAATGTTCCGTGAGTAACAAAACAATCAATCCTTTGTTTTTAGAAATAGCTGCTTTCTGCAGAGACTTCCCAGAACAGCTGATGTCCAGAGAAAGGAAGTCAGTTATTATCATGAGACTGCTTATGACGGCTATTGTAACAAAACCAAAAGGCAGACATCCTGAGAATATATTTGATTTATTTTGCTATATTTCCATAATTGAATTTAGACATCGCTTATGGCTCACAAAGTCAGATTTCAAATGTTAGTCTTTGCAGATAATCAAAATGTAAGAAATGCGAGAAACCTTTCCCTAACGCATCAATTGAAATTTTAAACAGGAAACACTCACCTTGTCATATTTTTCAAACTCATCTCTTTCCTCTTGGCTACAATTTCGCCCTATTGGTGATACGTTAAGCATTCCGCTTCGGAATTCAATGAACGTCCCTCTGAAAAAAGAGAAGGGCAAGGTTAAAACTTCCAAGTTTGTTGACTAAACAAGTTTTGGGGGCAAAGAAGAGATAACAACTAAAAACGGAGGATGCCTTATACCAACCTTTTTATTGGAATGTCCAAATCAGCAATATAATGAAGTGCAAAGTTAATAAACTCCTATGAAATATTTTACAGTCCATGGTTAGATTCACAGCTGCAATGATTTATGAAATAACATACAAACAGAAGGAAGAGTACTGTACCTTGAGTTTTTCTTCACCGAGATATGATTTCAAGCTCTGTGATACAAATGTGACCATGATTACATACGGAAACAATGGATAACCACATCAGGCAAGAAAGTAGCCTAGTTTTAATTAACATGGGTTCAAGATATAATAATCATCATCATCATCATCATAAGTTGTGTCCCACCTATGTGGGGTTAGCTGCATGGATCCTGTTGTGCAATTTTGATGATGAGTTCAGGATTTAATTAAAAAAATATTGAGAAAATAAAAGTCTAGATGCTGTATAAAATTCAGAAGCCCTAGCTTGAGTTACTCATGCTCAAAACAATGGGAGACAGTACCGGAATATTGATTTTTCATCAGCAGAATCTTCAATAGTAAACAGATGCAAACATGGCTCGCAAACCAGAAGCCTAAAATAGAGAAAATTCATTGTCATGATAGTCTTTGTCCTATTGGGTGATGGATATCACATCTTGCCTGGAGAAGAAGAAGCGGGAAATGGAGGAAAATGAATACCTCCATGGCAAGCTTTCTGGTAAGTTAAATAATTCTTCACACCTTTTATTCTGATCATCCGTGTCCCTTCTATGTCTTACTCTCATCCTCCTTCCAGAGCTTTCAACCTTTACGACTACTTTCTGAGGTTTATCTTTGATTTTTCCCATGGTTGAAATGTAGAGATACCTCAATTATCTTTCCATGATGTTGTCTCCATTCAGCTCCCTACTGAACTTTCAACCTTTACGGCTACCTTAAGAGGTTCATCTTTGATTTCTAGCCCATGGTTGAAATACCTCAGTTATCTTTCATTCATGTTGTTTCCAATCAGTGTTACTATAATTTTTTTTTAGTTGACCTCAGTATCAATTCTACATAATATATCTAGAAGCAAACTCATCTAAATATTTGCCCAACAATGCCTCATATTACGTGGTTATGGACTTGTTTCTCTCATATCATGTGCCTCATAAGTTGTATGAATGGGATTTTCGGCTTCACAAGAAACCACTAATCAGGAAGAAGTTTCACTGCAGAGATAGTAACCATACATCCTGTATGCATTTTTCTGTTAGAAATGTTTATTTACCACACTTTAATTAATGAATTATGAAATGATAAGACATCTGTTTAAGATGGTGTGCTGAAAGAAGAATAAAATCTTTTTCAACCAAAATGCTCACGAAACTGGGTCAAATTTGTGGAAAATTTTATGGCTTCTGAAAAGTTCAAAGAACTTCAAGAAAAGTCTATTACTTTCTGCCAACATAAAATAGAGTTGGGGGAGAAGAAGGATGGGATATTTCATTAACATTGTTGACAAGTTCCTTCAAGATGATGCACGCTCGGCTACTTCTAGCTAGAACTGTCCACGGCCTACATCTACAGAGACGGTACTACAACAAACATGCTGAAACAATAAATGAAATGGAAAATTACCCTCATAACCACAATATCTTGTCAATGTTTCTTTTGTACCCACAACATTCCAGAAATTCCCTTGACACCCACAACATTTCACCACTAATTCCTTAGACATCCATGCTATCAATCTCAGCCCAAACAGACATCAAGTCCACTATGTAAACAAAGATTCCAAACGGAGTCCCTAGCATATTTTTTGTAAACAAAGCAGTAATTTATTTCATCTTTGTTTACAATTGGTGTGGGGGCAAACTCAACATTTCCGCATACACTTCACGTCCATTTGGGCTAAGATTAATGGCATTGGCGTCTGAGGAATTATGGGTGAAATATTGTAAGTGTCAAAAAAATTTCTAAAATGTTGTGGGTACAAAAGAAATAATGGTCAAATGTTGTGGGTATGAGAAGCATTTTCCCAAAATGAAATGATGAACAGTTGAAAAGGCTAAGATGCCAAATGTTGCGTCCTCAACCTTAAAATATTTACTACGGTGCATTTTAATTCAATCGAGCCAATATAGAAAACTGATTACCAGGCTCAAGTGCTGTTCAGAAGTTCCCCTGCATTAAATAAGAAGAATACCTGTGTGCCAATGAGCTTCCCATTCTTGTAGGCAACAAGACCATTTTCAGAAAAGACATAATCATAGTCATCAATTACTGCATAAAACAGACGGTTAGACAAGTTAAACATCCATCCAATTTGAAAAATAAATAAGTCACTAACAAATTATCAATAAATGAATTATGCAAAGGAATCAAACATGTTTATGAAAAACAATCAAACACATACACCATTTTCCATATAGCACTAAACACTTACCTGTTTCTCTGTTAGCCAATTAAATAGCACCAACAACCAGCTGTGCAAAGACACAGGTAATACACTCCTCAGACATGGAGTGACAAAGTGATTATGCATTTGTGAATGTGTTCTGTTTTCGAGCTTATTGAGGTAGTTCCAACAAAAGACATTTCCAACGATTTTGACTCTGAGGCAAATGCATTACTGCAGTTTCCAAAAACTTTGAAAGGATTGCCTGCAGTAACACAAACAATTTACTTGTATGAAAATCCACCTACAAATTGAGCATCTAGTTTATATTACATTTTGTTCTTAACACATAAGTTTATTTAGTGCTTTATTTAACGGAGTGCATTTTGCCCTTTCCCACCCAGCCTCTGTAAATAGAGTAGCATTTGTTAGGATTTTAGGATAGTTAATAAATTGAAAATTGATCTAGCTCTTCTCTTTCTTTACCTTCCCCTATTTCATCATTTTTCCTGATCTTTTCTTCCTTTCTTTTCCACATGAAGAGCGTTTATCTGTTTCATCAAAAGTTTTTCCCCTTTCCATTCTACCGCTGTGTCCCATACCAGTGAGTAAAACACCACAGAGGGTAGCAACAGATAGCATAATGGGCAATACATGTTGTAAGAATCTATCTAAATCTGCGGAATTACTAAAACGAACTGCCAATAGAATTATATTTCAGAGAAAGTTAAGCGGACCTGTTTTTCCAAGCTGTTCTGATATCTTTACAAGGTCAGATCCTCCAACGACACCTACATTGACCATCTGCAATGGAAGAGGCCACCATCATTAAAGGCACCATGTCATCAGAATTAATTTTTTGCACCAGACAATATAGACAGTGCTGATCAGTTACCTTCCGCAGGTTCTGGATGAATTCCAACATTTTTGGAGTCACGACCTGATAGGAAAAGAAACCAAATGAGAAAATATGATAGTAAGTAAATAAGGATTCATGAATAGAGCTTCAAAATAGTAACAAAAACCAAAAAATAAAATAAAATTTTGAATAATTCAACGAATACACTCTTGGAACAGGAATCCTTTAACACATTCATCATCTGTACGTTCGCAGGAACAGGAACTTGCCACGATTTCATGCAGAGACCAAAAGAAAAGGGCACAATAAATTAGGTACTTCCATGTCAACTTGGATGTACATCAACAAGTTCCATGTTCTGAGTTTAAATTTTATTTGAACCATCTGGAAGTGTATAATTATATATAAAGATCTTTGTCATGAAAATGGCTTGATAGCCAGTCTGATTGGTGGATTTATCCACTCAACTGTTAAATACAAATATCTATTACTCAAGTGGTTCACATGGACAAGAATAATCCAAGGAAATTTTGTCCACCAGTTTAAAAAGTGTGGCAACCATAATGTGTTTCCCAACAAATTTGTTCACATGATGCACTTATGTTAGAAATGTTTATGAATGAGGTCAAAGGGAATATGAGAAATGTAGCGACCACCTACATGATCAAATATACATGTTTTATTCCAACTGTTTTTGTGATTTGGTTCACTTAAATCTCCAGTCAAATCGACCTTTGGAAACCACAATGACATAACACTTCCAGTATCAAGATGAAGTTCATTCACCTGCACTTTTGTAAGCAACAAACAGTTTTCGCCTAGTAATTTCCCATATAAAATACAAATAAATAAATAATGTATGCTACAGGCAAGATTAGCAATATTGTTAAATTTTAGACATGATAACTTGGTAATAAAGAGCAATAGTTTTACCTTTCTAGGGGCCGTAAGTGTGCCATCAACATCAAACAAAGCAATTAAACCTGGCTTCCTTCCAGCCATTATTTCCGTTATACACAAATTTGCAAAACTTTCTGCAATGTAATTAATGTGTAACCAGTTACCAGGGTTTAGGTAAAAACAAATAGCAAAATGAACAAAGTTTGTGGAGACAAATTACCATACAAGGTTGGGTAAACATGTTTTGGACCCTTCAAATTTTGAGATAGAACTTCCAAATTGTTTGCACAGAATCTATCCCAAGTAAGAATATCCAGAAACTAAACTTTACTAATTTTCTTGTATGAAATCTAACCTAAATAAGAATCCAACAACTATGCTAATAAAATTGTTCCTGGCAAAATACATTTGGAGTTTTTTGATGCCTTCCAAGAGCCTGGCTGTGGACAGCATCAATGCTAAGTGGGAAAAAGAAGGGATAAAATCCTGAGGAGATATTCGCCAATATGAAACTCTCCCTCACATCGAAAAAATAAAGTGCAAGAAAAAAACAGAGTCCACTATGATAGAAGGATATAAAGATGATAATCTAGCATCAAAGAACATCACAACAGAATATCTTGAGCACAAATGCTGAGAAAGGTTTGTAATTGAAATAGAGAGAAAACCATTTCAACAATACAAAAATTAGAAAGGATGGCCTCAGATCCAAACGATAAAAGACAGAAGAAAAAAGAGTTGAAACAGATGGAAGAGGTGCTATCAGTGATTATCATTCGAATCATGCTCCAAAAGGTTACATGAATTATCAGGAAATCAGATTTTTCTAAACCAACGCTAATGAATGTGACATGGTGATTTTCATTGCTATCTGGTTTTCGTATTGTTGATCCCACATGGGTGGGAAACAACTCATGATGATGATGATTATCTGGTTTCCTGATATAGATATAAAATTGCATGCACAAGTGACGTAGTTGCCAAAAGCACCAGTGGGGAAGGGGGAGTGA
This sequence comes from Annona squamosa, assembly GCA_035584095.1. Lineage (NCBI taxonomy): Eukaryota > Viridiplantae > Streptophyta > Magnoliopsida > Magnoliales > Annonaceae > Annona > Annona squamosa. The sequence continues at coordinate 82,769,295 of JAXCLR010000050.1, read as the reverse complement.
ACACAAATGAGTCTAAGAAACTCCTGAGCTGAGCTTTTCCCCTTTTTTCCCAACATAAATTGACACAGTAACGTCAGCTCCATGGATAGTCAAGCTATTTGCTTTGCGGAGAGGCCAAAGATTGGGTAGCCGGCCTCACCAAATGACCAGTCCGGATTGGCGGAATTCAGGGCCCCCGGCCACAGAGAAACCCGAACAGAATCAAAACGCTGCCTATTCAGTGCAGCTTCGTTTCAAAACTAGCATTTCTCCAAACCCAACACAAATCTAATCAAATTCATATTATGCAAACCGATATTTCACATTACCGCAGGAATAGAAGCATCCGTCAGCGGATCAAGACGATATCATAGAAAAAACCAGATCAAAAGAGAAAGGTATCGTTTTAAACAATTAAACAATATACCTTTTTAAACAATTAAACAATGAATTTCCCGATTTTCCAACAAGAATTCTGAGAAAAGTCCAAATAAGAAGAAAAAGAAAAAAAATATCCTTTGATGTCGAGATAACAAAACTGTAAAAGAAAGGGGGAAAATATAGCTATCCATGCATGCATGAACTCAAATACACGCCATGAAGATCTGAACCAAACTTGTAGAAAAACACAAAACAAGATGAAGTTCACCTCACGGCGTTGAAATCTGATGAATCCTTGAGAAATATCCCCGCCTTTCAAGCTGAAATGAGTGGAGGTGTATCAGTCCAGACTCTAGACTGCAATGCTGGTACAGATCTGAGAGCGAAGAAAAAGGTTTTGGAATTTGGGAAAAATCCGATACCCTTTTGGTCGATTTGGAATGAAAACAAACTCCACGTGGGCGCAGATCTAGGAAAAAAAATGGCGCAGAGTAGCTGGCTTTCTGCTCCCGTACAAATTCCTCCGGCAGCAGCTGAGTTTCCTCTATCGTTGGCCACTCAAAAGCAAAGCGGGAAATTTCCACGCCACCAACCACATTCCAGGCAACTGTCACTAGACCGCCGCTTTTCTAAATGGCTTTTTGCATATAAGCACTGGCAGTCAAGTTGGTGAATTTTGCAAATTTAAATTTAAGGTATATTTGGAAAATTATAAAACTTTTGAATGAAAAAAAAAACTTTAGTGTAAAATTTTTAAATCAGTAAAAAATAATTTAATTTGATAGGAGCAGTGATGAACAGTGAAAAAAGGAAAGTTGAAATAAATATTTTTTTATTTGTGTCTATGGGTGTGTTTAGGAAGTTGTAAAACTTTTGATGAAAAGTTTTGTATATAAAAGTTGTCAAATTAATATCAAGTAATGTAATATTATAGGGGTAATGATAAGGAATGAAGAGAATAAATTTAAAATAAATAGGTTAGTTATATTGGTAGTTGTGTATAAATGATTGAAAAATAGGATTTTTGTATAAAAATATGTGTACAAAATAATTTAAAAAATAGTAATTATTAAGAGTGAAAAATTTTAATTTGACAACTTTTTTAAATTGCCAAACAAACCCTATATATATAAGTCATCTAATATTACAAATTAATACATATCTAATCCTTACAACAATGATGAATCAAATAATACCCTCACTTTTCTAGGGACAAGAAAACGAACGCCGATCTCTTACACTCAGGAGTAAGTAGCATTGCCTGCTCTTGGGTAAAAATTTATATATATGTTAAATAAACTTATATTAACATTTTTAGAAAAAAATTCAACAAAAATAAAAAAAAAGGGTGTGTCCACCCAGGAGCAGCTCCTATGTGCAAGAGATCAACGTCCCAAGAAAACACCCTCATAACTAAAAGAAACCGGTATTTCTTAGTTATATAAAAACAATTGACTATTAAAATAATAGTAAAGAAAGATGTTAAAAAATAATTTTAAAATATAATAATTATGAGTAATTTAAAAATATAATAATTATGAGTAACGAAAAATTTTAGATTGAAATTTTTTAATTTGAATTTTTTTTTTTTTGTGCTCAAACATGCCCTTAACTTTTAAGTTTTCATATTTATAGTAGATGACTTATGATTCAAAATTTTACCATTTAGCCTTTCTAATATTAGAAATTTGCTGTTCTGGCTTTTCCAATTAAAAAATAAAAAAACAATCCAAGCCTTGAAGTTGTTAAATTGTTTATGTGAAATTACTGAAACTGGCAAACCCAACAACGATTTCATTACTCGATTAGATTTCTACGTGGGACATGTTTTATTGCATGTACCAGTGAGAAAACAAAAATTAAAACTTTAATCAAATTATTTGAGGTGCTTGTTTAGGAGATTAGAAAGACATTTTAATCATATAATTATTATATCATTAGTTGATAGCGTGAGGTCCTCTCAACTAAAGGGCTGCATTATAAAATTTTCATAACAGAAGTCATCTGTTGCTACCAGTGCAACTGAGATTTTTTTTTTTTTTTAAATAATAAATGGGCCAAAATGTTGGTAGTGCAATAAGTTACCACCGGGGTGGCAGGGCCGGTGATGTGATTATGAGATTTTTAAGTCTTTAATGAGATGAGAATGAAACTAGGAAAAAAAGTTTTTTGCATCGTATAAAGGATAAATATTTTACAAGAAAAATGAGAAAAAGTAAATTATTGTTTTTTAAAACTATACAAAATATTTTCAAATATGAGAAATTTTTTTATTCTCATCACATTCTCATTCTATCCAAGTTACGTAAATACCAATTTTAAGATTAATGGGTTTGAAATTCTGATTTGAAAATTGAATTTAACCCATTGTGGATTTAAAACTAGTTGGGTTTGGTTTATATAAATCCAACTTTAAAACTCAAAATCTGAACACGAACTCCGATATGTGTGTATATATGTCGGTAAAAAGATCATTGTAAATTTCAATTGCTCATTTTCAACTTTTTTGTTATTTATGTATCAGTGTGTTTGTTTTTTTATAAAAATTTTTATTTTAAATTTGTTAATTTAAATTTTTTTTGCTTTTTATAACTACCTTATTTTTTATTTTATTTTTTCATTTTCTTATACAAACTATTATTTTTTCAATTATTTATATGTAATTATCCATATAACTAACATATATATTTAAACTTTATCATCTTCATTATTCATTATTACTCTTATTTTATTATATTATTTTTTATCATTTTAAAACTTTTATATCAAAAATTTTTCATTCGTAAATTTTATTCTTTCTTAAACACATTATTATTATTTTACAATTCAACTGCAAAACAATTCTCACAGCTTTCGAGCAGTGTTTTGAAAACCGGACTGAACCGGGCGGTCGGACCGTGAACCGGTCACGTCCCGGTTCGTCATTGTTACCGGTTCAATTGCGGTCCGACCACCGGTTCGATCCGGTTGAACCAGAAAAACCGGGAACCGGTCACAAAACCGGTTCAGTGACCGGTCCGGTTTTCAAAACATTGCTTTCGAGTAGGATATTACGAACTCTCAAGTCAATAATAAGACCGGAAGCTCGTGTTCAAGTTACATTTAAAAATAAACCTCAACAAAAAGTTACATTTAAAAATAAATTATGCTTTAGTCATTGGCAAGGCTTATACTCGTTTTTATCTCACGCGTATATACATATTTGCTTTAGGGTGTGTTTGGTAATGAGAAAATTTGTTAACTTAAAACTTTTCAATTTAAAACTTTTCACTCTTTATAATTATCATATTTTTTAATCATTTGTTTACATTTTTTATACAACTACCCTACTTTTCAATCATTTCTGCGTAGTTACCCATATAATAATATATCTATTTTAACTTTATTATCTTTATTCCTCATCATTAGTCTTATCATATTACATCATTTGATAACTTTTACTTTTTAAAATTTTTCATTAAAATTTGTATCCATTCTCAAATACACCATTAATTGATTTAAAAAAAATCAAAATAAAATACTAACTAGATCGAAACATTATTATATTTTATAGGATAGAAGACCTTGCATCTATAAAAAAAACCCAAAAAATAAAAATAGTTTTTATAGTTGCCTTGCTGTGCTTGTATGCAATCACCAAAAATGCATGATTAAACAAATAAATATTTGCATTAAATTCATATATTTTTATTCAATTAGGCTTGATTCCATGCATATACATGTACTTCGCTTCGATATATATATATATAAGTAATTTAATTTTTATTTTTTTCAATTTACGTAGGTTGCATTGACTCTCTATACATTGAAATTGATGATTAAAGTCATGTTTGTTTATAATAAAAACTTTTTAACCTAGCCAACAAAGTGCCATTCCGGTGGCCCACATTCGACTCTTTAGAACTCCAGAGTATTATATTATTTTTTTTTTGTAAAAGTTTACGGAGAATAAGTACATATGTCCTGTGAAATGCGATATCCCGTCGTATGCCATGCTCATCCCATGCATAAACTATTATTTTTAAATAGTAACTCTCACAATCAATCTATTTATTTTAATTTTATTATATTTACACAAAATGACCATTTTAGACCGATTCAAAAACTTATTTTTAGGGTGTGTTTGACAATTAACAAAAAATGTCAAGTTAATTTAAAACTTTTCACCCTCTACAACTATTATATTTTTTAATTACTTTTTCACATTTTCCTATATAACTACCATAATTTTTAATTATTTCTACACAACTATCCATACAACTAACCTATCTATTTTAACTTTATCCTCTTTACTATTCATCATTACTCCTATCATATCACATCATTTGACAACTTTTACTCTCCAAAACTTTTCATCAAAAGTTTTATTTATTAACAAACACACTCTTAATTTTTTTGTTTTTTTTTGCAAAATAATTGATTTAGTTATATTTAATTTATAAAACTAATTTTTACCAAATTTAGAGATATATATATATATTTATTTTTGATTTTCAAACACATAGTTATTTTAGTTGTGTTTGAATAATTTAAAATGACTAAAATACATCTACGTTTAAAATTTCAAAATAAATATATACATATTTTCAAAATTAATAAAAATTTGTTTATAGATTAAACACGGTTAGAATAATAATTTTGTAAAAAAATTTGAAAAAAATAAAAAAATATGTATTTTAGATGAGTATGAAAACATCAAGCCTCTTCTTAAACACAACATTACCATGGGATCACACATATATTTTATAATTTTCAAACTTGACAAGTGCGTCTATCTAACGTTAAGGGCTTGTTTGGTACGAGCTTATAAAGGTGGGAAAAAAAGTTTGGTACGAGCTTATAAGGGTGAAAAGAAAAGTATTTATGAGGATTTTTTTTTTTTTTTAAAGAGAAAGTAACGTAAGGGGGTATACAATGAAGCCAAACTTCCTGAGTCTGAGAAAGGAAACGCAAGTAATTCATTAGTCACAACGGGACACCGCCCTTCGAAATCAAGATGTGCCATTTAAAAGGCTAACACCCTTGCTACCTACCCTACTCACAAGGTAACAAACAAAAGGGAGCGCAATCTCATGCTCGCGAGACAATGGAGTCTCAATGCTCTCGGAGGCTTCGAGCCGTTCGATCGGGCGGGCATTGTTTCAGCCGTTGGATCCTGGCGGGAGAGTCGAGGCGCAGGCAGCGGAGTTGACGCGGGATTTTTTGCGCGCAGGCCCTCCGTCAGAGTGTACGGGCGGTCGTCGCAGCGTCCGAGAGCGTTTTGCAAAATCCTCCCCGAAGTCAAATCTCGTCGAATCCCGCCTGTTCGACAGAAGCTTTCCCGCGTCGACTTGCCTGTCTTCTTCCCGCACAATCCCGGCGAATCGACACCCCTCCCCAGTGCGCACCCTGCTGTGTTCTTCCCGTAAAACCCCGGCACGCTCCCGGCTGTCGTCTTCCCGAAAAATCCCGGCGCGCGCCCGCTGTCTTCTTCCCGCAAAATCTCTCATGAGCATGAGATTGCGGGAACTCCTAAATGCAGCGCCTTGGAAATAATAGAGAGAAGCCAAAATCTTCTTGGGAATTTGGCACTGACGCTGCGATTGTCTGAAGCTGTTTATTCCTTTATTCGATGGTTCGGCTTCGAAATTTTATTTCACGAGGTAAGAAAAATAGAAAATCACGCAGAGCCCAACATTCCATCTCTGTTTACGAAAACGTTCCTTTATTTGATTACGAAAACAAGATTTCATCTCTGTTTTTGCGTTTCGGCATACCTTTCAGAGCCCAACATTCCATCATCGA
>JAXCLR010000050.1:82738872-82763051 GCA_035584095.1 Annona squamosa | reverse complement strand
TGCCCGCCCGATCGAACGGCTCGAAGCCTCCGAGAGCATTGAGACTCCATTGTCTCGCGAGCATGAGATTGCGCTCCAAACAAAAGATAATATGACAAACAAAAGATACAGTTATTTATATGAAAAGTATATGAAAAATTATTTGAATGTGATAATAATATTATAAAAAATGCTTAGTTGGGTAACAAAGAAATCTCACGCCCAATAAACCCTAAATAACGAAAATAATTCGTTGATCTATAAAATTATAAAAATTATAAATAATTAAATTTCAGAATACACATTAAATACACATGGCATACATAAGAATAAAAAAAAATGAAAATAGCTCAAAATACTAATGTATATAAGGCTTGATACCTATGTATTGAATTAAAATCCTAATTAATTAGTCTCAAAATACAGATTCGAATGAAATAATAATGACCATCGAAAAGCTCCGCTGGGATGCAAAATTGGAAGGGGAATCTTTTCCGGTCGGTCGGAGGTCACAAAAACAAGGAACCATGCGTTTAGACTCAGAGCCGTTCCGGTCCATTTCGCCACCAAAAACGAATTGAAAAGAGCAGAAAAATCAAAGGCAAAAGAAATCTATCATCGCCCAAGTCCCCGACTGTTCGAGCTTGCAAGTCGCAACCGTGCCCTAGACTGCGAGAGTGCGAGGAGCTCTGTCTCCCTCTTTTTTTAGAGTTTCTACATTTTCTCGGTCACGCTGCCCAATCCTCCATTCCCGCCGCTACAAGCTCAATCTCTATTCCTTTGCTGCTGTCCTCAGCAACCGAAACCATCTCTCTCTCCCGCCCACCCTCCCTTCACAGTTCACTCACTGCCATCGCCGGCAAACGCATCTTCCCACCCGCCACATACTAAGGATTTTCCAACGTCCGATTGCCGCTGCCGCCGAGGGTCGAATCCAGAATAGGTACAGGGATCTGTTCTGTCTGTTCCAATTATTAGAGCACCGTCTGATTTCCCCGTGATTTGTTTGATTATCTGTTTATTTTTTGACGTGTAGCTGTGATTGTCTTACATATGGGCCCCATTCTCTCTCTCTCTCTCCCTCCTTCCGCCGCACACCCCCCACCCTCTGATATTCGAGCTGATGCGCTTTGCATTCAACGGAAAATGCCCAAAATTTGTCGGGATTGGTTGTGGTTTTTCTCCAGTTTTAGGCTGCGCGTGGTTTTGGGAGAATCTTCATTTCCACGCTGTGATACATCAAGCCATAGCTTGAGCCTTTTTAACCCACGTGGGTAAACTCAAACATCAAGATCTTCTCGTCGCCTGTCCAAAATTTATGCACTCATTCTTTTATATTTGAAAATGCGAAATCATGGTTAAACTCATTTTTACTCTGCGGTTTCATGTTATTGGGGACTTGGAACAAAAATAGAAGCTTATAATAATAAAAGATTTCAAATCATTTTGGCTATGTCCCTGATTTCATCCGTGCATTGTGCTAAAATCATAGCTTGTTTGTGTATGTATTGTAACACATTCATTTTTTTTTTTAAAAATCGATTCTCTGTTATTTCTTCTTCTTTTTTTTTCATCTAGATATTAATTTTCATTGGCCTTGTACTTTTTGTAATCCTTGTTACCAGCACTACATGAGTGTATTGACGATTTGATGGTATAGCTATTAATTTCTTGACGATATCATGGTTCAAACTTCAAGCCTGTCTTGACGTTCACTCAATGATTGAGCCTGAATTGCTGGATGGACTAATTCCCACAACTGATCAGGCAATCTGTTTGTATTAGGACTGCCTTTTCTTTGGCGAAATCTCTTTCATTCAGTTTACAATTTTGTTTTCTTCTATTTCTTACAGCTTTGGAGAGGAAGGAAGATAGCGAAGGAAGATGTCTTCTTCATCTCAAAACAATGGTGGAGGGAAGCTGCTTCCAAATCTGGACATGGAGAGCACCAAGGTCCTTAATCTAACAGTTCTTCAGCGCATTGATCCCTTTGTTGAAGAGATCCTCATCACTGCTGCTCATGTCACCTTCTACGAATTCAATATTGACCTCAATCAATGGGTTTGTCCTCTCTCTCTCAATGGCTATATCCTTTTTTTTTTTATATACAATTAATCTCATAGGAATATTCGGACCTTTTTCATTTGATTTCTTTGGTTCTGTATGCAGAGCCGCAAGGATGTGGAAGGCTCTCTCTTTGTTGTTAAAAGGTGATTCGTTTTTTGTTTCCCCTGCATATAATTAAGCTTATGAACCTTAGCAAGCATGTGATTTGATATCAGTGCAGCACTTATTTTGGTGATTCTTTATATCTCATTGTCTTTATTGGAATTATGGATTGGAGATGCTTCAGTATTTCATGATTCAGGTCTTAAACTAGTTCCTAATGACTTAAATTAATGTTAATTGGATCTACACCTCTATTTCATTTTGTAATCATAATCGATTTTATAACATTTGTTGGATTTTGGAAGTTTCATTCTGGGAATTGTTTGGCAGATCATCCAGTCTGCAGGAGGATGAATTACTCACAATGATTGATTGGTAGGCTAAAAATTCTATCTGTGACTTGTTAATGGATGTTGGTTATGGTGGGTGGGGATCTAATCATTTTGTAACAGTCCTGAGTAGAATCACCTACTTTTGAGAAACATTTTTTAGGCCCTTGTTTTAAAGTAGTTACTGATAAATTATCTTAATGCTATATGGACTTGCAAATTTTTTATTTTTTATTTCATAAAGGTAGAAAACAACAATTTTCATGGTATTCGTGCAATTTTGACTGTAATAGTCTAAAGGAATCTTGAATTCTCTCTGGTGTTAAAAATGTGAATATTTTTTATTGTATGGTTGCCATTGTTTAAAATGTGGCATTGGAATTTTTCCTTGATGCTTCAGTTACACCTTATCTAGTTAAGTCTTTCAGTTGCCCTTTCTTGCCACACAGAGCATAATGGAAACATGATTTATATAGGCCTTGGTCAAATTTTTTTCCTGAATGTCTCTACACGTATGTTCATGACCCAGAAATCAATTCCAATATCGAATAGTGGCTGGCGATAGACCAGCTGGAACAATTTATCAGTGTTGACTTAGATTTACTTCAAAGACATTTATTCTGTTAGTAGACTTCTAGTCCAAAATATGAAAGTTTAGTCTTTAATCTTGACTCACATGGATGTTGACGGAGGATGATGTGCTGCAGGAACACACAACCGCGATTTCAGTTTATTGTCATGAATCGACGCAATACTGGTCTGTTCCTCTGCTTCATGTTGAAAACTGATGTAATTTTTATTTTTCAATTACACAAATGCATCTGCAATTCTCAGAGGTGGAAGATTCTGGATTCTGTTTGTGATTGATGTTAGGATCAAAATGAGAGATTTGTCATGGTTCATGGGAGGGCAAATTTGGCTTCTTGGTGCAAAGTGTCAACCGACAGTTTAAGAATAGTCTTTCTTTCTCTTAAAATAAGAAGAATGATCACATTTGGAAGAGAGAAACTGTGCTTAAAAGAAATGCAAAATAAAAAAAAAGGAAGGAGGGGTTTGTGGTTTAAACTAATTTATCACCGAGAATTGTTGTTTTAATGCAGGCAACACAATTTGTTTTTTCTTTTATGGTAACTATGATGATTTTACAATTTTTCTTGACACATTTTTCTGGATTTACTAAATCAAATAATAGACAAATTATTATGCAAAGACATAATCTCTGGTTTCTAAGTTGAAAATAGAAGAAAAATAAGACTTTTACTCAGGGACCTATGAATTGAATAAAAGAATAAAAGAATGAAAGAAAATAAAAAATTATTTTAGATTTCCCTATGTTGAATATAGAATATTTCATATCGAATAACAGGAAAAAGAGAAAAAGTGTACTGTAGAATTCACTCAATTGAAAATGAGAAATTGATAAAATAAAATAAAAAAAAGATAAACATCTCAACCTTTCATTACAAATTTTAGCTGGTCATGCAGGCAAGAATATAAGAGATTTACAAAACAGGAATTCTGAAAAAGAACAATCACTATATTTACGTATACAAATTTTAAGCTGTTCATGCTATTAAACAATATAATAGATGATGTAAGGTCTGAAACATTCATCAAGTGGTTGTAACATATTTGCTTACAAATACTAATTCTGTTGCACATTCATTTTCTTTTTTTGAAAGGGGGACAATTATGTATAAATATAAAATTTAAATTATGTTAATATGATTTTTTTCAAAATTCGAGGTGGGGCTTATATATATAGACTTCAAATTTTGTGTTAACTTTTTTTAAAATTTTTTTTTAAATGGTGTGTGCGAAATTGTTTGTGGCCTTGTGACTACATGTAGTTTTAAGATTTCTATGTGGAATCCCTGTAACAAATGAGTATGTTTTAGTGGTCAAAAGAGGATAAATGAAAAAGGCAAAAGTGAGAATGTTTTGAGGCTTCTCCAGTAGTTGCCATCTCAAAGCCAATGTTGTCCCTAAAACTGCTTACATTTATGTTGTTCATTTTATTTGAGCACTCGGCATGTAGCTTACTGAATTCTGATTGAACAAGTCGGTTTTTCACTCATTTGTGTTGTATTTTAGTTATCGGTACATTTTTTTATTACTATTTATCAAATTTATTTGTTTAACTAATTAATCTAAAAATGCTCATGTTAACAGACAATCTCGTCGAAAATCTCTTGGGAGATTTTGAGTATGAAATTCAGGTGCCATATCTATTGTATCGAAATGCAGCTCAAGAAGTCAATGGCATTTGGTTTTACAATTCACGTGAGTGTGAAGAGGTAGCAAATCTTTTCAGCAGGTATCTGCCGATCTTTGTGGTTCACTGTATGCACATGTGAATTTAATTAAGAATTTCACGCAGGCAGTTTGTGAAGTGGTGAATGAATTGGAGAGTTTAAAATTTTTATGGTTTTTTATCATTGTTAGTTTGGTCCACTTAAATGAACCATGCATTTAGTGCCACTTCTGTTTAGGGATGATTTTTGCAGTTCTCTGTCTTCAGATCTGTTTGTCATTTGATTCTGTGTCTCTGCTCCCTTGATGGGCTGAAGTTTGGCAATAATTATTCAAGTACTTTATCATGCAGTCTAATAATTCTTCATGGGATCATTTCCTCAAACCCGTTTTCTACTCTGAATAAGGCCACATGCAAGAAAAGTCTGTAAAAATGATGAGCTAGCTAGTTTTGAGCTGTTTCTAGTTTTAAATATCAAATGCAATATAGCTGATATGTATTGGTATCAGCAGAAACCAGCTAATGATACGAGCGCTGTATTGCCTGGATTAATGGGCTATACAGATTTGAGCTGGTCCTTGTTTTATTTTTTTAAATATCAAATAAAATGTGGCTGATATGCGTAAGTATTGGCAAGAGACAATGCATCGCACAGGGAGTGCATGGCCTGGGCTGTAAAAGGTAGGTTGTGTTGGCCCCATACTGAACAGCACACCATTTTAAAAAAAAAAAAAAAAAAAAAAAAAGAAAAAGAAAAGGTTGTTGTTGTGGAATTTTTTGTGGAAAAATCTAATTTTCTCCCCTGCAAGCTCTATTCCATATTTCCATAGTATAAGAATCTGTTTTTGACTCTAATAGAATAGTTTAGACAATTCAAATAAGTATTTTTGGATAATTTATGGTGATCGCAGAAATTCATCCAGGTTCTGGGGAAGAAAATTTTAGTGATTTAAAAATCTCATTCCCCCACCCCCAATAAGTTCTATTCCATAGCCTAGGAATCTGTTTTGACTCTGTTAGAGTACTTTAGAAACTCAAAGAAAGTATATTTGCATAATTTAGTGTGATTGTAAAGACTGATTCAGGTTTTGGGAAGAAATTTTTTGTGATTTAAATAAAAAAATCTCTTTCCTCTTAATATTTTGACCATTTGCAAATTTATTGCAATCTGAATTCTGAGATTGATGTTTGGGTTGAAACTTTTTGAAAATCTCAAAGTTGAAATATATTTTACTGATTTAATTTGCTTCAAAATGGACGCATACTTCTGATTTGATGACAAGGTACTTGGGTAATGCTTCTCTTTGAAGGATAAAATGCTTCTATATTTACTTTCTTGATATTTCATTTTAATCTAATTCCATTTGTGTCCAGGATTCTCAGTGCATACTCGAAGGTTCCTCAAAAGCCTAAAGTATCTTCAACTAAAAGGTATGTTTTCCCCTCGTCTCTTGGCCCTTGAAGATTTTCTCCAGCCATATCATTCTCCCATGTCTCATCGAGATGAACTATGATTTGTTCACTGGAAACCATCTTGACAGACTAGACGGCAAATGAATTGAATCCATGTTAATTATTAGCTTGCCTTGAATTGTATCTATATAGGATGTAAATCTCACTTACTGTAATGGAGATGATTTGAATAGAATGAACCGGATGACAGTACTAGATGCCAGCTCATTTTGAGGGAAATTATGCAGAAGCTTTACGAGATTATTTGGAAACTGCATGATCAGAAGTTGATCTCCTTCAGTTTATATACTCTAGAAGATCAGACTTATTGAGGAACTGAATATATGAAATGCAATTTTATAGTTAGCACCTGATTGAGAAACCAATTAAGATTTTAGATAAATAGTAACAAGAACTAATTGCTTCTAGTATTTAGAATCAACAGTTTAAGAAAATGGGAGGAATTAACAAACATATAATACATAGAATTCAAATAAGGTAGAAGAAATTGCAAAGTGCGTTAGGAATTTTATACGATCGTTGAGTCCTAATTAAATTAAAAGGAAATTTTCATAATACTTTAATTAGACTAGCTATGCTTTACGAGGTAGAATGTTGAGTAGTTGAAGAACAATATAGACATAGAATGAGCATAATGGAAATGAGAATGTTAAGATGAGTAAATAGTAGAACATGAAAAGATGAAATTAAAAATGAAGTACTCTGAGAAAATCTTAAAGTGAGCTAATAAGTGATAAAATGAGGAAAAACAAATTAAGATGATTTGGTTAAGTTAAACAGAGGTATGAAATGACATCAGGTAGGAAGGCAAAGTCTATCAAAGTAGAAGGTGATAGGAGAACGAGAGAAAAACCTAAAAAACATGGATGAAAGTCACTAAACAAGATATGAAAGTATTGAAGATTAGAGTTTTTTCCAAATATACCCACTACGTTTGCATGTAATCCCAAAAATACCTACTCCGTTACAGATGTTAATAAATGCCGTTAGTCCATTTGTGAAATTACCAGTATGCTCATTAAATTTAAGGTTGGATTCGAAATATTAAATATCATAACTGACCGTTACCCTAATTGCACAAGAGTTTTAAATATGGAGAGCTCTAATTTTATTTACATTTCATTTTTTTCATCGTTTATTATTTTACACCAGGGGTATCTTTGGCATTTAGGAAATTGTAACCAACATTTAAACGAATAGCCGTTAACTTACTTAATGACCTTTAATGGAGTTGGCATTTTTGGGAATATATGCAAATATAATGGGTATATCTAAGATTTCTGAAATGTAGTGGGTATATTTGGGATTAGGGTCAAACATAGTAGGTAGATTTGGGAAAAACCGTAAAGATATTAAAAATTTAGTTTTGAATTGTCAAGAATGACGGAACAGAATCCATGCAGCTAACCCCACCTGGGTGGAAAGTGGCTTATGATGATGATGTTGATGATGAGAAGATCAGGCTTATATACATAAGCAATGGAGCGCATGCACAGGCTTTGAAATGTTATTCCAGGCGCCAGTATGAAAACTTATTTTTCACTTTTTAATCAGACAATTCTATCCACTTGCAGCATGATGCACAACAATTGGGCTGTTTTGTTATCTGATTGAATGTTACATAACAAGTTTTCTTGCATGAATCTATGGAAAGACGTAAATCCACTTGCCTGCATGGTTCAGAACAATGGGCCATTTAATTATTGATTGATTGTTGCATAACAGATTTTCTAGCATAAATCTGTGTGGCACTGAGAATTAGTTCTTATTTTCTTTGTCCCTTGTCTTTTAGTAGTGAGTTTGAGGAACTGGAAGCAGTTCCATCAATGGCTGTGATGGAAGGTCCTCTAGAGCCAACGTCATCAGCCGCGACTGCTGTTGCTGATGTTCCTGATGAGCCATTTGTAAACTTCTTCAGTGTATGCACTTTTTCTCTAGACCCTTTCTGCTGTGCTCTCTCCCTTTTTATTGAAGGGATCTCAATTAGTTGTTGCCTTGATTTTGGTCCTCATAATGGCCAGGGTACAAAGCAAGTCTGGCATTTGTTTCAATTGTGATATTCGTCTTGGGGACCTTATAGAGTGTAGATGAATATTGGCTATACATATTTGAAAACTTCAGCCTTGATTATTGTTACTGAGTCTTGATTTTGACTAATCTGGTTTTTATGATGCCACTGGAAATTTGCAGTATTGAAAATTGATTGCCAGACATTGTTTTCAAGGTTATAGAAAGGCCTCCTTTGGAAGTTGCATGAAAAATCATAGTTATTAGAGCATTTGGTGACGTGAAATTAAGCTTATACACTGAAAATTCCGGTGTCCAGGCAACACCTTCCATTATTTTCATATTTTGTGGTCTAGTTGAAGATGGATAGGGATTAACTGGCAGCACTTTGGACTTTGCATGACCGACAGTTTGGACAGCTTAATGAGATGTTCTGCCTTGTGTTTGTGGTCTGTGAAGTGGACTGGTGATGATTTTTCAGATCAGGTGTGGTAGTGAAGTTCATAGGCTTTTTTTTTTTTTTTTTTGTTATTTGTTAAATTCTCATCATCAGTTGGCCAACTTTGATTTCAAGTTGTGAACCTTCTATTTATTCCATCTCTGAAGTGGAGTTTAGGTCACCCATAACTTTGTATGTTCATTATATGCAGATGTCATTGTGTTTCTATGTTAATAATAGATGCAACCATAGTTTTCTGACTTTTTGCTTGCTTGCGATAACATTTGCTGAACAGGCAGCTATGAACATAAGCAACACTTCAAGTACCACTCCTCCTGTGCCACAACACCCATCTCCTGTTCCAATATCCTTAACACCACATGCACCCAGTGCCGTGCCCACTCCGCTGCCTGCTTTGCATGCGCCAACTCCCCTGCCAACTTCATCAACTCCTCTTTTACCCCGGCTGGACCCTCCTGATTCTCTTCCCAGCAACAATCGCCCCACCAATCTTGTAAAACCTTTTGCCTTTTTTGCTCCTCCACCCTCTTCTTCTCCATTGATGATCCCACCTGCATCGTCTTCAGCTCCCACAGCTCCTCCACTGAATCCTCCTGTGAACCTACAGAGCCCTTATGGTACTCCACTGCTTCAACCCTTTCCTCCTCCCACTCCACCTCCTTCACTTACTCCGAACCCGACTTATGGGCCACCAATAACAAGAGACAAAGTCCGGGATGCACTTGTGAGGCTTGCACAGGTTTGTTTTGAAATCATTGGCTTCTATTGCTCTTATATGTCATGGGTAGAATTGGGGCTTCTCTCAGTAAAAAATGCGATACCAATATGGTTAGGAGGAAGTTTTATGGGGCCACAAGTTCCAGAGATGGAAATTTGCTCAACATTTAGCTTGTTGGTCATGAAATCCACCTAAGGTACTTCCCTTACCATACGGTCGAGGGGAATTTGAGTGCTCAAAAGAATTCAAGCATCAACTAAACTTGAATGAAACTATTGGATACTCTGAAGCTAAGTTATTGAATGACCCTTCTGATTCTCTGGGTCCAGTTATTATTGCAAGTTCTGATGCTTAACTTTTATTTTATTCTTGTTGGTTGCTTTTTGTGACAGAACAATAATTTCATTGACATGGTGTACAGAGAAATACTGAATGCCCACTACTCTTGATCCGCTGATGCTTCTGGTTGTTTTCCTTCTCAACGGGTTCCATGAATCCAGCTGTCTATGAGACCAGTTGATGTATAGCTTTTCCGAAGCCATAATGTTGATAGATAGAGAACCTTGGTTGTATACTTAATTGACTTGTTTTGATTGGCATTTCAAACAACCTTGGAACAAAAATACTGAATGCACATTACTTTTGGGCCGCTGGGTGTATTCAGTTGGAAAGTTTTCCCTAATGTGCTGGTTCCATCAATTCAAAGTGCCTCTAGCTTTTTTCTAAGTGATGATGTTAATGACAGACCTTGTGGATCGCCTGCTGATTGGGGTACGGAAAGGTGCATAAATTAATGATGTTAATGTGTGATGAATGTTGTGGCTGTATCCCCTATGCTATAGTAATGGAAAATATGGCAACAGTGTCATCCGAACCCACCAGTAAGCTTGTACCAAGAAGCCTTGGTCCTCAGCTCTCGACTAGGATTGAATGTATGGGGCTCTGTTTTCCTTTTCTTCATCTTTTCTCTTCTAGACTTGACGGCTACAATTTCCACCACCTCTCAAATTCACGTGAGCCTCGATTTGTAGAGTCTAGTAGCATTCTGGTGAAAAGATGGGTGAATACGAGTGGAATGAAACTGGTTTGATGGTTTATGGTGGTGGAGGTTTTCTTGGACGAAAGATTGCAATGCACCGTTTGGGATGCGGGGAAGTATTTCGCGTCCCTCTTTTGGGAAGTGGAAGTATTATGCGTTCCATAAGCTTCGATGCTGTGATGGGAAATGCAAAAAATATTTAGCATTCCACAAGTAATTGTGTTGGTCAGGCAAAGTATGCTAACGCGCCCAAATTGCTGCCAAAACATATTTTTGCCCTTTAAAAGATGCTTATCCGCTAAAGACACACAGACAACCCATGATTTGTTTGCTTGGTTTGGGTCATTTGCAAATATCTTACCATAATACAAGGCGTCCTATTTTAAGCAACGGATTATACAAAAGATGTCCAACTAATTGTTTTTTCTATTTAAAGAAATCATCATCTATAATGCTTATTCCTATATTTATTTGAATGATGTTAGAACTTAGAAATCTCTTTCATTGTGCGTAACCCTTTTTTAAAATTTTTTTAAAGTTTTTGGAAATTCATGTGGGCTCACGCATGACTACTTCATATATATAGTTTCTGCAATTTTTCTTGTTCTTAAGTATTTTATCTTGAATTTGAAAAATAAAAAATCAAGCATTTCTCATATGCCGGCACTCGAGAAATGCTTTTTTATTTTTAAAATTCAAAATAAAATATTAACAACAATCAAAATATGTAAAAAAAAAAAATGACACATCATGCTTGGGGTTACATAAATTTTTTTTTAAAAAAATAAAAATAAATGAGCTGGATCCTATGCACTAGGGTGCAAAACCAAGTTTTAAATTTTTTTTGAAAATTTCTTATAAAAATACTAATCTTTTGATAATTATAAAATTGCTAATCCAAGTGTATTTAATACATGTATTGATTTTTACTATTTTTAGAGATTTGTACATAAATTTTTTATTTTTAAAAAACAGAGGTATTTTAATTATTTTAAAATAACTAAAATAACCCTTATTTTAAAAAATAAAAAGTGTAAAATTTCCAAAAATATTAAAAATAATCAAATTAACAGTTTCATAAAAAAATTTAAAAAAATAAATCTTTTGCACCTAGGTGCACTGAAGATCCATGCACCCAATGTATAGGGTCAAAAATTTTATTTTGCACCTAGGTGCTACCATGACGAAAAATGCTTTTTTATTTTAAAATTTACAAAAAAAATATTTGAAAATAAAAAATGTAAAATTTTATATTTGTCGTCATATATCCATTTTTTATTTTTATCAATAAAATAAAATACCATGTAAATTTAAAAACGATCGAATTTTACATAGTAAAAAATCAAGATGGAACACGTATATTTATAAAAAATAAAAATATTTTAGCTTATCGCCATCATGCTAGCCGCTCACGATTCAGCCATCGGAGAATGTAATATTATAAGATTCTTACGTTCTTCTAGAGCCGCCTGTATTGCAAGCGACAGAATTTTATTTTATTTTTTTGTAAATATTTGGGCCCCAATTTATGGTATTCTATTTTGATTCTCGAAAATTAGTAAAGTAGAAAATAAAATCACAAACAACTTTAACAATTGCGAAACTTCGCAAAAAAGAAAAAGAAGAAAAAAAGAAATATTTTTTCAGCCGCTGGCGAGTACGAGATACAGATTACAGACCCCTCAAAGTCGAAGGTTGCTGAGTCATTTCCATTTTCCCGCGTCCGCAGCCCTAGTGCTGCTGCTGTCTTCCCAGCCGTCGTCCGTCTCCGTCTCCTTTGTGGTTCTAGGATTCATTTCCCCGCCACTGCCCTCATCTTCCCAGCCAGTCACTGTCTACTCCCTTGCGATTCTTCCCATTGCAAATTTCATTTTCGATTCTTCCCCCTCGATTTCCATTTTTACCACCCTAGCATCACTTTCTCCTCTCTCTTCGATCTCCCTGAGATTTTCATTTTGACTTCCCCCTTTGTCATTTGCCGTGTTGTCTGTTCGTGTTGTCTGTCTCGTGTCTCGTGTCTCCCATCTCCCAGCTATTTGCAAGCTATTTACAGTAATTGCAGCCATCTCTTCTGTCTCCCGTCTCTCTTTTCGACGCCCCCCGTAAGGCTGGTCCAGTAAGGTTCATATCATTTTTCTCTCTAACAGTTTTTTATTCATAGTTATTGTGGGTTTTATTTTTACAGTCACAGATCAAATGCCAAACACAATCTGAGTCAACCAAGATGTAAGCAGTAATTCAGATGCACTAGGAAAAATAAAAATTTTAATAAGCAATGATATGCCAACCTTACTTCACCTATTTTACTTGCCATTATAATTGTCGTGTTAAAAATTTTTTGGATATCAATTGTAGTTTGGTTTCTGCTTTTGAGTCTTGAGTTATCACGTGTGTTATCTAAATTTAGAATTATAAAAATTAATACTAAAAAATGTTAACATCACAGTTCAATCCAGCTTTTGTAACTGGTTGAATTGGTTCACTAGACCAAACACATGACTGGTCTGATTATTGCCTTTCTGGTCATGGTTCTGATAGCATTGTCATAAGCCCTTCTGAAACCGCTTATTTTTATTAATAAATGCAATTTCATTGTCTTTCAGATTGTAACAGGAGCTGAAACTCAATAGTGACAATGACCAGGCGGCCGCACCTGCCTTTACAACGGAAAGGCCGCTCTTCAAAGTCCCAAATCATTACATTCTCTTCCTTTGCTAGAATCCTAGCACGACTTCAAACCAAACATACCTCCTCATCCATAGCTCGCAGCAAAATCCTCAAGTCTCTAGGTAAATGCTCCTCTAATCTCTTACCTGCAAATTCAAACCCTGTTTTTTGCAAAGTTACTGCCACTTGTAACAGTGATCATTTTTAGGCCTCTTATTTATTCTGCATCAGAGTTTCATTATTTCTACAGTAGCTATTCAAGTTGGCTCAGTTTGAATTTCCATAATTCACCCTCTCCAATTTTCTTTTAATTGATGGTTTTGTTTTTCATTTTCCTTTTCAGGCGGTCTTCCATCAAAGGAAAAGATCAAACAGTTGGAATCTTCTGCTGCTGATGATACTGAAGTAAGGTTCACATATCATTGTTTATATAGCATAATGTAACTGCCATCTGTGGGGCATGTTTGTTGGTATTCCTTGCTTACTACAAGTTCCACATACATATGCTGATCTTGACTGCAAGAATTTAGGAGCAATTGCCTATGGGTGATCGTAGCTGGATGTTGTTTCATAGAAAATGACCGAAGTTTCAATGAACTCATTTGGATATTAAGATGATTTAGGGCATCATCCACTGTAGTCGTGTGATGATCCTAACTTTCCCAACCTTGTCAGACATCCCCGCCATCAATTTAACATCCCTAATTAGTGAAATTGGCAAGGCCAAAACACAACACACAAAGAATTGTGAGGTGGTAATGTTAAAGCACAACACAAACCATCCCATTTATTTAATAATCAAATTACTACTGGTATTACGATAAAAAAATTGCTACCATTATTTGTTTGATAACATAACACCATCACCACCACCATTTTTGTTCTTGTTACTATCATTCGTTTTGGCATAACAAATTTGCCCTGGTACCCTCCAGTTGGATGGTATAGTTAAGCTGTAGTTTGTCCACATGTTTTATTTCAATACCTTGTCCAAGCTTCTTTGATGTGGAGCAAAAACATTCGTAGTCCATCTCTCCTGCATGGTTTCTTTTTCCTGTCTTTTCCTTTATTCCTTTTCCCCCTTTGTATAAACATTTTGCTATTATTGCTAATATTTCGATATTTGGAAGGACATTGTACAAGCAGATTTTGTCTTCTTTGATCCTAAACCAGATGACTTTCATGGAGTGAAGATTTTGCTTCATAGCTACTTGGATAATGAACAGTGGGATCTAAGTGGGTTCACTGACTTGATCGTGGGACAGACTTCAGTTGGGACTGTTGTTAAGATTGACAGTGAAGAGGATGTGGGGTTGTTCTCTTTTATCACTGTCCTCAACTTCGAACGCTACAAGGTGAGTGATTTTGCTATCCTTTGTCTTGCTTTGTAGGAAATATACTACCAGTAGTTTATTTTAAAGTTTGCATATTTTTCAAGTTTTCCTTGATAAAAACTTTAATCCATTGATAACTGTTGGGAATAATGACAATGATTCTTTGTGATAAAAACTTTGATAGTTGGTAGGCTTTTGGGAAAACTTTACAACTTTCCATATATTAAGATTTTCCTTGACAAAAACTTTGATAGATTGATGATTGTTGGGATGATTAATGGCAATAGTATTTCCTAATAATAACTTTGATGCATTAGTAAGATTTATTTGAGCAAAAGCTGTCACAAACCCTGTCTTTTTCTTGTCTGTTAGATCGTTTTGATAGGTCCATGGTGGTCTAGTGGAGCTGGGACTATTGCATTTCTGTGGAGAGGGGCATCTGTTAGTTAGCTGTTATATGTGTTTCTTTTGGGATTTAAATTCATCTGTTCGAGCTCAATAGATTGCTAACCATAGCTATTGGTTGTTTCGTAATCTTGGAATTCTTAGACTTTTTGGGCCTAGGAAAAGCTCATTATCTTTCATGGTCATGTGCATTTTCTTCTTGTCAATTTTAAAAATCAGGTTTTCTCGCATGAGGTTTATTTGTCATTTGGACTTTTTGCCAATCAATATCTGTGTCCTTTTTGGTACAGTAGTCACTTTGTAAGCTTGCTTATGTTAGTATCTTATCACCACTAAGTCCCTTTGGACTGTCAGTTTTGAGCTGATCTATTTCATTTTGGGCTCTTTTGTTCTCTTGCCAGGATCATCGATGTATTTCTGAGGTCAAGAAATATCTTCTTAAGGTTTGTCAAGAAAAAAATACGAAGAGTAACCTGGATTTGCTATTAGGAGAGAAAGCAAAGGATGTGGGTCTCTTGGTGTCTCAGCGAGTGGTGAATCTGCCTCTGCAGCTTTTACCTCCGCAATATGATGCACTATTTGATGAAATCTCATGGGCCACCGAAGATGAGGTTGTTCTCATCATTTATGTATCATTTATGAGTCAAATGTTATTTATTTCTCATTTGTGGGTCTTGATTTGTTTTTCTTTTCTTTTTTTGTGTACAATTAAAGCCAACAGCAGAGCTTCGAGAATTTTTCCGCTTGAAATTTTTTTTAGTGATCACAAAAATATATAAGGTCAGTGGTTTTTCTTTCGTTTTCTTACCTTTGTGAATGATAATCTAGGTTTGCAAGTTGTGATTCATGATAACACAATTGTTGTGTTCATATATTGACCTCAGTTAGGAGCTATTAGTTGCAGCATTCTTTTGCAAAATGTTAATTTTTATGTCTCTTAAGTTTATTTAATCCTTTGGAAGTTGTAGAACAAACATTCTGAACAAGTGAAAAGAACATCTAAAGGTCAATGCAGTGAACCAATTTTATACATCAGGCCAGAAGATGAACTTTTTTGCAAGGTAATCTTTGTTTAACACATTCATGCTGTTGTATGCATTTAGAAAGTTCTTATCCAGTCTTCCCGTGGTTCTTTTCAGCATTGCGTATGGTCGTTTACTTATCCTCTTTGCACCCAAGAGGCAAGTACTCATGAGGTATGTTGCAATATGTTTATTTTAATTATTTTGTATGTTGCAATGTGTCTTGTAATTAATTTTCCCGGTTATGATTGTATCTTCATTTGGAAGCAGTTGGTCAACTTCCTACTTTTCATCACCGATTGGAGAACATTATCCATCTTCTGGTTTATTTTATTTTCTTCTCTCTTTTGTCAGTTGCTGAAAATATCCTGTTTTCATCTCTCATTTGGAATAACAGTTTGTCAACTTCATACGTCTTGACCATTGATTGGATAATATTACCTGTCATCTTATCTTATTTTATTTTCTTCTCTCTTTTCTCGGTTGCTGAAAGATTCTGTGGTTGTTCTGCTACCATGTCAGTGCCATATCAGCTACTTTAAAAGCTGGGGCACCACATGAAGTGAATGTAATTTTTTTGGCAAATATAATTATATTGTTTTGTTGATATTGCAAAATATACTTGCTTTGCTTGAAAATTCTCAAAAGAACCCTACCTTTGACAAAAAATTGCAAATATATTTTGGATGGTTTAGATGTAAAAAATACTACTTTGAAATTGATATTTTAGCATTTTTCATAATTTACACATGAATATATATATATTCTAACAAATGTGGCCTATAAACATACTTGATTGAAATGAAACTTGATCCCCTAGATAAATAAATGATGTCGAATATAACGAATGGATTATATTTTCTATCAAAGATCAAAATTTTAGAGTTTGAAGGGGTTAACATCCTAATCAATCAAAAATATTTTCAACATTTCCAACATGCCCTGTCAGAGCCATGTTGTTCTCCATTAGATTCCATCTACTATTCATTGAAATGCCTCATCACAGTGCATTCACCATCTTTGAACACACCTTCAAACTTCTATGGCCACTTCGCCTGATAAATTCTGTCTTAACAACAAGGCAAACGCTGATCTACACTTCAGAAACTAATTCAATTCGAATTGCACTAGATTAAATGAAATTTAGGATATTAAAGTTGAGATGTTCTGGGACTAGTAAACCTTAATTAATAGAACTAGGATAATGTGCCATTGTTTTGTATGCTCAGCTATTGGCCAGTGGGCTGAATTCATTTATGATCTTTCTTTTGTTATTACTTGTGTTTCCTTCTTCCACGTGATGAATGCTCATTATACTAATGTACTGTATGCAATTGCAGCTGAGGAGTTATAGACTAATGGGGCTGGTCATGATTGTCAGTGAGGAAAATATTCCTGCATTCCGGAAAGAGTTGAAGTCGTTGGTAACTGAATCAGAAGGCTGAAGTTTTTTTGGACAACAACCAGAAGACTGAGGTTATCAGTGCATCACACGGTTCTATTTTCTATTTCCTTATTTATTTTTTAACCCATTTTTGTTTTTTCTACGTGGGTTATACTTTGTCTTTTGTTGCATCCCATTGCGCTAGCTGTATCAAAATGTGAATCGTCATGCCTAATTCTATTGAGACTCGTTTCATAACCATTTGCCCTCCATGTTGGTGAGGTGCTTGTGTTTTTTTTTTGAAAAATTCTCCTTATGGGGTTGTTGGTGAATGGTAAGCAATCAGAATTCTGTAATGATATCGATTTGAGTTTCATTCAGATAGTCCTAAATTTCATTAAAGTTAATGTGATTTAAATCGGATTATGTGGAAGACTCGGGTCGTTAATCTTAATTCCTCATTCGCATGAGGCAATTACCCTTTCTCTCTCTTCCATGCTCGTGAGAGGCTTGTGCATCTTCCCTCTTAAATCTACTTTTTTATTGTTTCAGTGCTATTGATGTTTCATTTTAGTATCTAATTGCATTTAATTCAATGTGATTTGGATGGGATTGTTATGTGGAAGCCTCGTTGTTTGTATGATAGTGGGGCATTTAATGCATATTTTGGAAGGTTGCGATTACTTTGCTGCCTCGTAGATTAGTGAAAGACTCATTTTTTTTTTCAAGGGTTGGATAATCGATTTAAAGAGTCCATCTAATTAAAGCAACTTTTCATAAAATTTTCATCTTCTGGAAATCGGTCTAAACAGAGCTGCGTTAGTAAGTTTTTTGCATTCTGGTCCTTTTAACTATGTATATTTGTTTTTTAATCTATGAGTTAGGCATATTTTTTAAACCTTTTATTTGTAAATGAAAGTCTAAAATACTCTTATAGCTTAGTTGACTCCTGTTTATAAGTTGACTTGTGCTCATGAGTCGACTCATATATGTAGATAGGACAATTTTATATGGTTTAGTTGAGTTGACTCATAAAAATGGGTTGACTTAAATTTGCAGACACCGCGACCCCTTTAAAGGCAATATTGTCATTAAAAAATTTGTGCAATAATTATTGACAAATTTTCTATTTGTTGGGTGATGTGCATTAATAATAGGGTTTAAAAAGCAAAGGAGGTAAATTTATAGGGTTTAAAAAGCATATATGCCAAATTTATGTAGTTAAAAAGTAAATATGCATAGTTAGAGAGATCAAAATACAAATAAGCCTTGTAGTAGTGTTTGAAAATCAAATGAATGAGGGTAAATTGTATGAACTTGTTTTGGGAAAGCTCAACACCATTGTGTTGCACTTAGCCAGCAGGGTTTTATTAGGCAATGCACCGAACCAACAATCTTGAAAAGAAAGCAAAAGAAAAGCTGGTTGTTATTGCGATTAAGCAAACTGAATCAGCCAAAATCTTGACACGCTACTCGGGCGATTTGCAAAATATTGTCTACAATTTATTAGATGCATTTTTTTTTCTGATTTCGTATTAGATGCATGTTTTGAGGACCTTAAGTTCGTAAATGTTGTAATATAGCTTTAAAACATTTGCTGTGAAGTTTGTTATTGGAAAAATATTGAACTCAATAGGTTTTTGTTTGCTAATTGTTTTACAAAATAGATTCTTCAAGTTTTCTATCTTTACATTTTTGAACCTCAATTATTATTGTCAATTGATCTCTGTTAATTAACAAGATCTATTTTGTGATATTCCATCTCTTAAAGGATCTAATATGCAGAAAATCAAAACATATGTGCTAATTCACGATTATGCAAAATTTCGTGATCTATTTTGCAATAGGCCCCATAGTGACACCTTCCCTCGTCCCCAGCGATGCTTGCATCTCTCGTCTTATGCAAGTTTCCAAGGTATTCTTTATATGGTTTATTTTTGGTCCAAAATGTATGTGCCACCAGTGTAATAACAAAATATACGTGCAAATTAGTGCCAATAAAATAAGAGAAAAAACATTTAAATAGAGATTTTACCGTCCATTTATCTGGAAATTATAATGCAACCCATAAAAAAACTCATCTGTTGCTTTTCATTTAAATATGGGCTACATTTTGACAAATCTAATTTTTAAACCGTTATTTTAACATTTGAATTCCACTGACATGGAAGAAACTAGTCGCTTGCGTACAGAGCGTCCATGGCAGGCAGAGTATCACAACAAACCGCCGTCTCGTCCTTCCATGCACGGAGACGGTTAAAAAGCATCCTGCAAGGCTGCGAAACAATCCGCTACCGTAAACCTTCCCGCATTAAACAATCTTATTATTAATTAGTTAAGATCTGAACCGTTCATATGTCATAAATTTTCTAATTTTTTATTGAAATATATATATTTAAATAAAAAATCATAAATTTCCCAGGAAAAACCACAGGGTTTCAAGCATTTTCTTGTTTTCAAATGTGACAAGGCTTCTAGCCCATCTTCAGAAAATCCGATGCATGAGGAAATATCAGGTGTTGGTCGTCGACTCCAATGACGGATGATTGAGACAGGCGTAAAAATGTCATTAGTCATGATTTGTAGTTAATATTCCGAAACTTTAGTTTTAGGGTGTGTTTGACATCACCGATTGGTGTGTTCAACATAAAACTTTTTACCCTCCACAATCATTATATTTTTTAATTTTTTTTACATTTTCTTATACAACTATCTTACTTTTCAATCATTTTTACATAATTATCTACAAAACTAACCTATATATTTTAACTTTATCTTCTTTACTACTCATCATAACCCTTATCATATCACATCATTAGACA
This sequence comes from Annona squamosa, assembly GCA_035584095.1. NCBI lineage: Eukaryota > Viridiplantae > Streptophyta > Magnoliopsida > Magnoliales > Annonaceae > Annona > Annona squamosa. The sequence continues at coordinate 82,742,989 of JAXCLR010000050.1, read as the reverse complement.
ACTTTTATTCTTCAAACCTTTTCATCAAAAATTTTATTCATTACCAAACACACCTTTAAAATGCAACAGCCCAACATACACTGCCACTGCCTGCCCATGTTATGCCTGACAAGGATAAAACGCCATTTTACCTTAGTCGAGACCGTTGAAAATTGTTTTTATCGATTTTGGAGCATACCCGTTTCATATGAAATTCACGATTTCAATTCCCCCTGGCACTTCAATTTATATCCACGCGCAATGGATGCTATTATTGAAGTAGATAATATATTTGGGAGAAAATAGATAATAGCAAAGAAATATGATTATTAAAAGAAACACAACCGTTAAATCATGGAAGTTAAATTTTGGTTTCGTGAATTATTAAAAGAAACACGAATCTCCTGTTCAGGGGTCTACAAAATTTGGGCCGGTCAGATATTTGAATTGGAAGTAGGAAATAGTGGTCCAACCACAATGGAAGGCTTGGATCTTCTCTTGCAATACTGCCATGGGCTGCAACCATCGATGTAAAATTAGCTTGATTTCCGCTCAATTGACTGGAACAGTAATAGGAAACAGTGCGTATTAAAAAAAACAGCTTGGAGCCCAAATTCCAGGACAGCGATTAGAGATTCAAAGAGAGGATTAATGTTGTCTGATTCCAAAGCGAAAATGGAAGAAAACAAGGACAGAGTGTGTGTGACAGGTGCAGGAGGGTATTTGGGATCATGGCTAGTGACCCTTCTTCTGTCTGATGGATACAAGGTCCATGCAACTGTTAGGGATCCAGGTGAGCCATGTTTTCCTTTTTAGGCCCTGTTTCTGTAGAAGGAAAATGGGTGTACATAAAATTTTCATCTTTTAATTTGACATAAAATATTCACTTATCTAGATTTCAAAAAAAAAAAAAAAACATTTACCTATCTCAACAACTCATTTTTTTAAATTTTCGCATCGTTATTTATACTTTTCCATCAAACAAAAGATCTCTGCATTTTGTAGTAATTGATTCACTTCGTTTTCAAGCATTACTTTCTAGACCTCCATATCGCAATGATATTGCTTAAGAATGGGGTGTAGAACCAAATAAATGTGAGTCATCCGGCCCAAGTGAAGGCAAATGGCCGTATATGGGCATTTTTATCCGGTTTTTACTTTTGAGCTATTATCTTATCAGACCAGTACAGATGACCTCATCTTAGACCCGCTTGAAACACTATTTTCTATTATTTTTAAATTTTTTTAATAAGATTGTTAATATAGATATATGTTATTTTTAAACCAAGTTTTATTAAATTTGAAGATATTTATATATTTATTATGTATTTTTAAATATAGGGGTATTATGAATGTCCATAGTACCTTTGTATTTGAAAATATAAATAAATATTTGGCATATTCAAAATTGGTAGAAGAGGTTTATAGATAACATACACATGGAATAATAGTATTATTAAAAAAAATTTAAAAATAAAAATGGTGATAGATAATCAGTCGGCATTTTCTTTGGGAATGCTATATGGGCGGGTTGGATTGCATTAGAATTTCTCAAAGGGCCCCGACCACAAATTAACTGGGCCAGATCTTATGTGGGGGTCCATTGAAGTATCCTTCTTTGCCTTTGCCTTGATTATTCTTATTTTTCTGTCATGAATTATGATTTTTATATCTTTATCTACTTTATTTTCAATCATGCTCCTAGTTCATTATTTTGTTCCACGTTTTCTTTTTATTCGACCTTTTATTCTTGCTGCTGCCGCCGTTGATGCGGTCATCAATCATCATCATCATTACTACTGCTGCTGCCACTACCACCACAGTCAGATTAATTTCATTTTCACCTTTTCTTACTGCCTATGAATGTGAGATTATTTTTTTTATTTGAGGATCCAGAGAACCGAGTTTACCGAAACATGCTGTTTCACTGAAGTTTCTGTTGCAGTTCCTAAAGTGCTTTTTTTGCTTTATCAGAGTGCATCACCATCATTATCAAATCTCTTCATTTCTAAATTGGACTTTTATTTATTTATTGCCCTTCAAATCGTCGGCAGATGATGATAAAAATTCCCACTCGAGGAGAGCGGAGAATGCAATAGAGAATCTGCAGCTGTTCAAAGCAGACTTACTCGACTACGAATCTCTTCGCAGAGCCATTTCAGGATGCAGAGGAGTCTTCGATGTTGCATGTCCTGTTCCTCAAGGCGCGACACCCAATCCAGAGGTAATATTTAGATTCGGTGACAGCCTGTTATTCTGGATCCAATCTAAATGTGCACCATTTATGAGAAGAAATGGTAGTAAATATCAATCAAGAGAGTTCCATTTCGTACTTTGAAAATTTTGACCACATCTATCAAGAGTCTGATTTCTGTATGAACAAGAAGTCCTTCTCAATCAAGACATTTGTAAATAAATGCCATCCTTTTACATTTATACATTGCGAAGGAAATGAGAAGGGTTGATATAAATGAAACAAGATGTTCGAAGAGAGACATTTATATTGATGATCTTTGCTTTGTTTTGTTTCAGTTTATGAACTCTTTGGACTGGCTTCCTGGTTCCCCTTCCACAAGCCTCCGTAGATCCTGAATTGATAGCTTTTAGTTACACTCTCATTAACATCGTGTGCTCTAACTTTACAGATTGAATTGGTTGAGCCTGCTGTGACTGGTACGATGAACGTGCTCAAAGCATGTTCAGAGGCAGGGGTAAAACGAGTGATTTGTGTTTCATCCATTCAGGCTGTTGTGATGAACCCCAATTGGCCGCAGGACAAGGTTATGGATGAAGATTGTTGGAGTGATGCAGAATACTGCAAGACGATCACGGTAATCCACCAAAACATATATACAGAAAGCGACAGTTCGGAACCAAAAAGTTGAAATTGGTTGCAAAGATACAAATCTTGAGTTCTTCTGAGAAGTATTTTTCTTTAGGGAGAGGTCATCATGTCTGCATGATGAAAATCTTCCAACTTTCCGTGATAATTGCAGGACCCATATGCGTGGTATTCCGTTGCAAAGACAACGGCAGAGAGAAATGCCTTGGAGTATGGAGAGAAGAATGAACTTGATGTGATAACAGTATGTCCAGCTTGGATTATTGGACCACTACTGCAGACCACCATCAATTCCAGTAGCATCCATATGATCAACCTGATGAAAGGTTTAGAATTATAATTCAAATATTTTTCATTTCCTTCATCTCTTTTATTACCATCTTTTGCAGAATCCAAGCAGGGCATTCTAATTGACACCCTAAACTTACATTTGCAAACTTCACTTTTTACAATGGACTTATGCATGATAGACAAACAAGCCCCTTCTGATTTCCTATGATGCATGGGCAAATAATTCTTTCTTTATCATTTGTTCTGTAGTCATTGAATGTTACTTATTTTGTCAGCTTTTTCGGGAAAAGGAAACGGTTTCTAACCATGAATCTTTAACAGGAAAATTTCAGACAATAGAAAACAGAGTTCATGCGATCGTAGATGTTCGAGATGTAGCTGATGCTCTGTTGCTAACATATGAGAAACCACAAGCATCTGGAAGATACATATGTGGTCCCCATTTGGTACGAGCTCGAGACCTCGTATCCAAGCTGAGTAGCATGTACCCGGACTACAACTGTCCAAAGAAGTAAGAATCTCTCCTCCATTAGTATTAACGAGCATTGGAACTGTCAAACTCATGGAGATGTGTCTCGGATATCTCTGTTTCCATTTCAGTTTTCCTACTACTTTCATGACGTCTGTTCGTCCTACTTTGAATCATTGATGAAGATTTTGTGATCCAACACATTCGATTTTTTCATCTGCCAGTTTTATAGAGGTATCAAAAGAGGTGAAGATAAGCTCTGAGAAACTGAAAGAACTCGGTTGGAGATGCAGGTTCCTGGAGGAGACGCTTGCTGAGACCTATGAATATGTCACACAGGATACCGTTTCGAAGAAGGATTAGAGTAGCCTGCTTCTGCACTTTTGCTTCATCTTTTGTTTATGAATATCTTTTGGGGTCTGATTTTGTAGAAGTATGATCATTTCCGACCGGTCGTATGCTGGGGTGCGGAACGACCAGCGCTCTGAGCCGTTGGATCTGGCGGGCTTAATGGAGACCGTCGGATGAGTCTCGAA
>JAXCLR010000050.1:82719910-82731011 GCA_035584095.1 Annona squamosa | reverse complement strand
GTGTAGAAAAATGTGAAAAAATAATTTAAAAATAGAGTAATTATGGAGAGTGAAAAGTTTTAGATTGAAAAGTTTTAATCGACATTTTTTAATCCTAAACAAACGCACCCTAAGTTGCTTACAAACCATAGCGCATTAAATATAAAGGGTCCGTCTCCCATGCTTATGACCACCGGTAATTTTTTCCCCCAATTTATGGGCTGTTCAAAAAATTTCTTGCTTTTTTTTTTATTTATATAAATGCATGAGCTCCTGCGTTTAGATCTTACTTCCTGTAAAATTCAGTAATTTTTGAAATTTATTTTGTATTTTTGACTTTTTGAAAATCAATGTGGAGGGCATGCATGCATGCCAATGCTTCTCACATCGATTTTTTAAATATAAAAAAAAATAAAACAAATTTCAAATTTTACAGGGAGGCAAGAACTAAAAGATGCCCGTACATTTATAGTAATTTTTTTTTTTTCAATTACCCGTAACTTAACCGATTCATTGAAGACTGTATAGAATTGTAATGCAAAAAAATATATCTAGTTGTATCCCAGTTGAATTAAACTTGAAATTTCAGAATTAATATATTCTTCTAATTAATAGTCAACTCAGTACTTATGATTAAACTTAAAATTTACAAAATTTTAAAAAAATGCAGGGAGAGACAGATGCAAATAGCCCCAATAAACATGATTACTGTTATCCATATTTACCTATCTTTTCTTTTTTTGATGGATTCCATAACCTGTCTTAATTTCTTCTTCATTTCATGGTCTCATTTCCATCTTTATTTTATTACACGTGAATTAATTCCAGGCGATTGTTCAAGTAAAAAGGTCGAATAGATCGGGGGTGTGTGGAATTTTGTAGCCTGTCCTGTTGTGTTAAAGTCATTGGCCGGCGACTTCACGTGGCTTTCTCCAGCAAAAGGTCCGTCTGCTAGGCAGCTGCTGCCCAGAGAGAGAACGAGAGGGGAATGGAGAAGCAGAGAAGGGTTTGTGTGACAGGTGCCGGAGGTTACATAGCTTCATGGGTTGTGAAGCTGCTTCTCTCGAAAGGATACATTGTCCATGGAAGTATGAGAGACCCAGGTGGTTTCTCAATTCCCAACTCCCATTATAATCTCTTCATTTCATGGGCTGGCTTATGATTAATTGACTTCATCGATTTTCTAATCATGGGCGTACTTGAGATTCTTGGATTGATTATTCTGATTCAGTTTCTCGAATTGATTGATTTGTTTTCTTCAATTTCTTCACTTGGTGCATGTCATTCATGATCATTTCTTTATGTCCACGCCGATCTCATTTCCGGTCGGGGGAGGATATTATTAGATCAGTGCGATTCTTCTAGATTTAATCATTCCAAGTAACAAGATCTGTTAGAAAAATGTTTAGGATATAAAAAACAAAGTCAATACAGCTGTAAAAAAGGGAAAAAAAAAAAGAAAAAAAAAGAAAAAAGGCTTCGGGCCATGTTATGCTCAGTCGAGTGATGGTTCGATGGTGATAGTGTAGAAGAAGATTGGTCTATAGAGAACGGTTGAATTAGAAATCTATACATATTAATTCAAAGGGAAGTGATCATGTGCACCAGGTGCATCGATTAGGTACAAATACTTATTTTTTATTTTTTTAAATTTTTTTATGCAACCGTTAATCTTAATATATTTAACATGTGTACTAATTTTTACTATTTTTGAATATTTTTAGATTTTTATTTATAAGAATCAATGCATTTTTAAATTACTAAAAATGTCACTAATTTTTAAAAATAAAAATATTTAAAAATGTTCAAAAATGATAAAAATTAGTACACATATTAAGTACCCTTAGATTAATATTTTTTTGAAAAAAGTCTTTAAAAACTGTTTAAATACACACGATCGCATTGAAGCTAAGTATATCTAAGTGTATTTAATAATATCTTTTCTTTAAATGATTTAGATATAAAAGATAATTTAGAAAAATATAAAAACTAACCATTTTGTACAAGCACTTGTGCACAACGTTTATTTTTAATCATTCCTATATATAAAATATATAACTATATAAGTTTATATGTAAAGTAATTTTTAACATCATAAATAATACATATAGATGAACACAATAAATGTTTTAAAGTTCCGAAAATAATTTTAAGATTTGTTGGTATCAAGTAGGAAAAAACTTACTCTAGTTACACATATTTTTATGATTTAGTATCTTTATACCTATCTCTCTTATTTATGATTTAATTATCACATCTATATTTAAATTATTTTTTCATATCTTTCTTGATAATTGTGATATTTATTTTATTTTTATTTGCTTTACTCATAGTCATTATTCTATATATTACCTCTTCTTTTTTCTTTTTAAAAATTTTCTCATCATTTTTTTTACCATTTTTTAGGTCGATCTCATTTAAAAAATTTTTTTTTTCATACACATGCAATCTATTTTCTACATTTTTTTTTAAATTAAAATACCTGCATCTTTCTCCTTATGAAATTTGTTAAGTTTTTAAATTTATTTGAGATCTTATCTTGGTATTAAATTGAGTTGTCTTTTTTAACCTTGTACCAAGAAAGTCTACTTATCGAACCGAACAGCGATGCCGTAATTTATATCGATTTGTGGGTAATAAATCAAAGTGTCCTGTTAATGTAATGAAATTTTAATCCACTAGCGAAATTTTTTTTATTTTTTAAGATTTTTTATAAAATTATTTATCTAGGTGCATTTAACTTATGAATTAAATTTACTTTTTTAAATATATATTTTTAAAATAGAAGTATTTCTCTCCTATTTTAAAAAATAAAAATATATAAAAATTTTCAAAAATAATAAAACTTGCATTATAAATTAGTATAACATATTTAAATTAAAGATTTATAAAATAAGTTTTTTAATCACATATAAAATATGTTTTGCAGCAAAATACATTGAAATTTCATATTACACGCAAATCAAACACCATTAGTACTGAAAGCTATATAAAGAAACTATCAACGTAAACAACGATTTGGCAATAACCAAAGAAACGACCCAGGTCGTATTCTTGGCTTTTAATCTTCTCCATCCATTTGGAAGTGATCTCGATGAACGGATTCGATTGCACTTGGTGAGAGCAGCGGAAGCATCCATTTGGAGGCTCAGTTTACAAACGGTTGTACCGAATCCCCACCTCCCTCTCTCCCTCCCTCCCCCTCTCTCTCTCTCTCTCTCCTGCCCTCGCCTTTTTCCTGAGTTTTAACGGTTGTGCCGAATCCCCACCTCTCTCTCTCTCTCTCTCCCCTGCGTTTTTCCACCGCTCTCGCCCGCTTCTCCCTCAGCGTCCCAGAAACAGAAACCCTGGTCTTCTCTTTTCCCTCATTGTCTTTCGCGTTCCCCTCTCCACCTGCTTTTTCTAGGGTTTTGAACCCGTTGCCTTTCCTTCCTGCGATCTCCATGGAGAACTACGGATTCCTCACCTGCGAGACGCTGGATCGCATAGCCAACTGGTTCGGCTCCAGTGTCGCATCCGCCTTCTTCGCCTCTCTCGAGGGCTGCTCCTGTATCAATCTCAGCACCATTGACATCGATGACTACGACGAGGAAGAAGCCAAGGATCGGCCCCTCATGCTCACCAAGCCCATCGTCCTCGACGATCCCGCCCCAGACGAATTCTCTCCTGTTTGATCTCGCTCTCTCTATCTATTTTCGTAGCGACCCGTTCGCTCTCCATAGTCGGTATTTTGGTTTCTTTTCTACCTAAAGACATGAAAATGATTATATATTCTGTGTGATGATGTAATTGGGCTGTTTCTCGATAGAAATTTTGGTTGGGAGTCGTAGGAGAAGATCGCGTCCTTGTTGCTGTTGCACTGTGGTTGTTAGTCTTGCTGTCGTTGATGATATTCCTGCGGCGTGTAATCGAGGGATGTTCTTGTAATCTTGTATTAAAAATCAATATATGGATCTTTTTATATTGCGGATGACTAATTGGGCAGTCATCCATTTAATGATTGTATCAAATTGTGTTTTGCAAGAGGATGTGGGATCTGAAAAATTCTAGTGTGTGTGTTAGTCTCTTTAAGAGAACCGATAACAATCTCAAAATTTGCGGAACAATCAATAAGAGAACTGATAACACTGGTATCATCCTCCAACCCAAGATTTAGCAATGCACCAGAACCGAAAGCCAACTCTAGCTTTGTGCGTGCACCAATTACACTGGTGAGAGTGAAGTAATTGGGACTAATCTCACTCTGCAACATTTCCTTGAAAAGCATTAAACCCTATCCATACCCATTTTTGAGAAAATCCCAACATCATCGCAGTCTTGTGGATGTGGTTTTGCACGCTAATACCATAAAAAACTTGCTTTGCAGTTGCCATTGCCCCTCATTTCCCACGTGTATCTACAATTGCACTATTTAGAACTATGTTATCTTTGTATCTGTTCCACATTATCCCATCATGGATTTGTGAACTGAAAATTCTGATTTATCACTTTGGCCAAAATGAAATTATTGTACTACTTATAAGTATTTTTTTAAGATACAATAGATTGTCATTTATCCTAACATCTATGTTTGTTTCTTCTCTTACCCTACAACTCCCTCTTTTCTATTACTCTATTCTCTTTTCTCTTTAAAAATCTCTGTCAGCTGATGAAAAGAATGCTCATTTGAAGAAACTGGAGAATTCGTCTGAAAACTTGCAACTCTTCAAAGCAAGCTTGTTGGACCACAATTCATTGTGTGCAGCTATTGCAGAATGCAGTGGAGTCTTTCACATTGCAAGTCCTTGTCATCCAGAAAGTGAGCCCAATCCCGAGGCAAGTTATCCCATCAATCAAATCATGTTTCCTACAGCTAATGCCAATCTGATAGCAATTTTGGTTCATGAAACAATTGGCTGCATTTGTCTTATTCATCATCATCCACATTATCATTGATGCTGATTGCTAGTCCAGGTCTATCGACTATCATTCTTATAGTTTAGTTCAAAGTTCAAGCAGGTTATCCTGGATCTATCCCCTGACGCTCATTATTATTTGGTGCATTTCACTTGAACTATACAATCTATGGTACAGTTCCTATGAAGGATTGATGAGATTAACCTGAACTGATATATTATTTGAAAATTAAATGGACATTTTAGTTCAGACTGCTTAATTCAAGTTGCATTTATGCTTTTATTATTTTTTGGGTGCATGGATATGAACCTCTGTGGAAGTCCAAAACGTTTCTTGCTTTCAGCAATACAGTAATAGCAACATATAATCATTTCCGTAGTTTAAATGTGATGTTCATGGATGGGGTTTTCTTGCAATAATTGCTATTGAAAATGTGTTGCAGGTTGATCTAATTGAGCCTGTTGCCACACTCAATGTTCTCAAGGCTTGTTCTGAAGGAGGAGTAAAACAAGCTGTTGTTGTGTCATCTCTCGCAGCTGTTGCAGTCAACCCAAATTGGCCCATGGATAAAGTCATGGATGAGCAGTGTTGGTCTGATGAAGAACATTGCAGGACATTGGTAAGAATCTGAACGATTGCCATTTTTGTTCATTTTAGTTTGGGTAAACCTCATTGATTTCTGATTTTGAATGAAAACTGAGTGTTACTAATTTTGAATTGTTCAAATAAGTGCCTTTATTCATATCTGTTGCATGTGTTTTGCCAGTTAATGAAATCCATATCAACACAAAATTTTCATTAAATTTCATCTTGAATTTCTTCCATTTGTTGTTTTATTTTAACTTCATAAAGGATGGAATCGTCATGGTAAATGAGAGTTAAAAGGGGCATAATGTCGCATAATGTTACAATAGAAGAATAATGAATCAAAATTAGGTAATATCAAGCCAAAATAATGGAATAAAGGGCGCATGGAGCTCCTATGCATAGCTATTTCTAGGCTGCGTCATCCATATAAGTAGCCTTAGGCCCTTACTATTGCTTTATTACAAAGAAGTAATTTCCTGATGGATTCAAATATCGACTGATACATCGTATCGCATATGGGATACAGGGGTGTTTGAGTTAAGGTTTTAAAAAATTGACTGTATTGGCCATATTGGGGGCGTATTGGCTAAATGAATAAAATTATAAAAATTCTATTTTTCACTCGTTGGCACATGTTTTCTATTCCAAAACTCTCCCCTTCCTCTACACTCATTTTTATACTATTATTCTTTGTTTTCTTCTTGCAACTAGATATTTTATTCTATATATTTTTAATTTCCAGAAATCTAAAGATTTTAAAAATTATTTTGAAAAACTAAAAAGAGAACTTTTTATTAGTTACACAAATTTGTTTACAGTAATATAATTGATTTTTTTCTTGCAATTTAAGTAAAATTTGAGGTTATTTTTAATTTATAAAAATTTTTAAAATCTAGAAGTAATCTTGAACACCTCAAAAAAAAAGTTACCAACTTTTTATAAGTTTTTATCTTGTGTTTATGCAAATATATTTTATTTATGAATTGTAATTAATTAATTTATGATTTATTTTATCTTTTTTTTATTTTTTTTATTTTAGTGATATTTAATTTTGCTATGTATCATGTATGTTTGTTAATGAGTTTACATGTATTATCTATGATTTTTTTCATCTAAAATTCATACTATATGTTTTACCATAGACAACTACTCATAAGAAAAAATAGACCGATACACCATCCTATATATAGTCAAAATTCTAAGTAATTATATATTCTTGCATTTCCCAATTTTCTGATTTTTTACATATTTTTTCATATTTTTATGGTAAAAATAAATTCCGTGTGATATGGTGCAATACAGTCCGATACTGATATGATATGGCTGCATCATATATTCATATCGTTTTTAGAGGGGACTGATGCGCCTTCCAATACTAATATTCCAACCATGCCTAAGATCACTGTTCATAAAGGTGTCAACTCTTACTCTTCCCACGAAGATTCGCCCTCATACCAGGGTAAAGGTGAATTATAACAGTAGAATAAAGATTTTAAAAAAGAAGCATGATGACTGTAGTAAAAATAGGATTAAAAGAGGAAATATATATATATTTCATTTGAAAGAGTTAGGCATGAAAAGATTACAGATAAGTCATTTTTCTCACATTGTTGCATATATCAATTGAAAAGCAAACAAATGATGAGGAAAGTGTGGTCCAGAGAAAGGAATCTCGGCCTTCCTGATTTGATTCATGCTGTATTCTTCTTTTTTCAATTGCACACTACATGGTACTTGATGGTTTGGATAGTTTTCATTTTACACACCACATTTAAATTTTGGATGCAGAACTGGTATTGCCTTTCCAAAACAGTTGCAGAAAAAGCAGCTCTGCTGTATGGAGAGAAGAGTGGGCTTAGTGTCGTGACTGTGTGTCCTTCAGTTACGCTTGGGCCACTACTGCAGTCTACAGTTAACTCAAGCAGTCTAATTTTACTCAACATTTTGAGTGGTATTTGCTCATCCTTGGTTATTAACACATTTTCAGTTTGTTTTCTCATGAATTTCAACACGAAATTAAGAATACGTTAGAAGTTAAGTTGAGATTCAGTTCGGCCCAAAAATGCCGTGACATGGCAAACATCCTCTCTGTTGATCTCAGCCACTTGATTGGTTTTGATCAACAATTTGCTTTTCACTTATCACATGCAATGGATGAGATCAGTTAATGAGTTAATGTTAACCTTATTTATGCAATCCACCCCATGCTACAACATTCACTTCAAGACATGCTTTGGATATGACTCTTTATTATCAAACAGGTAAGGAGGAGATGGTGGAGAATAGAGGTCGAGTGTTTGTCGATGTCCGTGATGTGGCAGAAGCAGTGATCATGGTATACGAGAAGCCAGAAGCATCAGGTAGATACATATGCGCTCCCCATATGATGTGGATGCGTGACTTGGTCGAAAAGCTCAGGAGCATGTACCCAAACTATAAATACCCTAAGAAGTAAGATGCTGCTTCCATATTTCTTTTTTGGAAAATCAGCTTGCAACCATTCTGCTTCAGACAGTTACAACTTGATGGATCAACAGTTCTGGCTCCATCCCACACAATTAGAGGTGTAAATCGGGTTGGGTTGACTTGGGTTAGGGTAAACACAATCTTAATCCACCTTATAAAATCTCAACCTAGCCCTACTTTCAATCTTATTTTTCACACCTTAACCCAACCTTATTTTAACTCTATAGAAATTGGGTTAATAAATATATAATATTTAAAAATATTTTGCTTAATTAAATATATTTTAAAATATAATTTATATGAAAGAATAAAAATTAATCATTTCTATATGAATACTTTCCAATTTATGACCTCTATAATGATATAAGTGCTAAATAATATTATTTCAAATTAACAATGTCTAGTTAATTTATATGTATTATATACTAACGTAAGACTATTTATTAATAATTTATTATATTGCACACTAATATATAAAATCAGGTTAGGTTGGGTTGAAAATATCTAACCCAAACCAGCCCATTTTTGAAATTGGGTTATAAAATTTATTTATTTTTTAAATGCCTAACTCAATCCTATTATAAACTGGGTTGGGTTAGTTGGGTAAGGGTTGAAACTAATCCTATTTACACCCTTAAGCACAACTGATCATAAGGTAGGCCATTTTCGTTTACAGGATCAGAAATTGGCCGGTCCAATCCAACATAGAATGGCCCTTGCTTGAGTGATGTTCATTATGGAGATGGCGTTTGGCAAACATCTTATGTTGTTTACGTGGGCTGATGCAGTGTTGGCTGTTTGCATAGTATTCCAATCTAGTGCAACCAAGCGTATAACTTTTTTTGCTTTTTTATAAAATTGTTAGTCTAATATACTTAGCCTATGTGTGAAGTTTTACTATTTTTAGAAATTTGTGTATATACAATTTTGGATTTTAAACAAAGGGGTAATTTAGTATCATTTACCTTCTTGAAAATGACTAAAATACATATGTTTAGTCAACCATAAAAATATCTATACATATAAAAAAATAATAAAAGTTGATTTATATATTAAATACGTTTAGATTAACAGTTTCGTCAGCAAATTTTTTTTTTTTTTTTTTTAAAATGAGTTAATACACCTGTGTGCACTGGATTAGGTCTGTTTACATATAACTACAATTGATCGGATGTCATCATCAGTAATACCTATACATCCAATGCAATGGGCAGGTTTGAGGATACAAATGACGAAATCTCAGTGAGTTCTGAAAAATTGAAGAGCTTGGGTTGGAAATACAGGCCGCTTGAAGAGACACTTGCAGACACAGTTCAATACTTTCAGCAGTCTGGTCTCCTGAACAGGGTGTAAAAACCACCCCAGAAAAATGGGGGTTTGTTTCAATGCAATAGGCTGGAAATCCCTTTTTTTTCTTTTGAATTTTTTTTTATAAAACTTTTAATTTAGGTGTATTTAATTTTTAATCTATAATTTAAGTTTTACCATTTTTAGTAGTGTGCATGTATATATTTTTTATTTTTGAAAATAGGGGTCGTTTAGACATTTGAAAAGTAATAAATTCCCTCTATTTTTAAAAATCAAGATTATATAAATACATATTTTCAAAAATGAGAAAATTTGGACTACAAATTAAATACATCTAGATTAAGAGTTTTATAAAAGAAAATTTTAATAATAATAACAATAATAATAAATGAGACTTTCAGCTGAAACATTCTCCAAAAAATGCCCATCCTACTGTGCAAGTCGGTTGTGCATGCGGTACTAGATGGCTGGCGTCCACCGAGTAGACAGTCCAATTAGGATATCTGGGTTATATTAATTTATCTGAAAGTAACTCATTTTTAGCAGATATTTGGGGCCAATGTGGCATATCGAATGCGTAAAGTAGGGACTGTTCTGCCAGCTTTTTATTAGGTCATGATGTTATACAATGGGTGCTATTCATTTATCGAATATGTAAAATATTGGGCATCGACATCTGAATATCCCTTGGTGTTTTCATTTCCTTCACTATGTATTATTTGTACCAGTCAGCTGTGGTACTGTGGTTTTTCCTGTGCATTCAACAATTTCACGGCCTCACGGATAAGTATATAGCACAGAAAGGATGAATGCGGAAGGAGATTTTTCATGCACAAAAAACAAAAAAAAAAAAAAAAAACCTTATACCCATAATATTTGCTTTTAATTCCTAATATTATTATAACATTTCAAAATTTTATCTTATATGTATAGCATCTTAAGCTAAATTCCTATTATACTCATGAAGTCGAAATAGTTTTTAATTATTTCATTGATAAGATGATTTTGTTCCTTTAAAATTTTTTAATTGAAACAATTCGACCATAATATAATATTTAAATTATTTGCAGTGATTTACCAACATAAACGGAGTCATTTAGGGCTACATTATTTTGATTAAAAAATTTTGGACAGGCAAAATTGTTTTTTCGACAGGGGGCAATTAATAACAATGATTGCATGAATATGATAAGAATTGACAACAAAATGTTACTGAGTATAAATTGAATTTAAAATATTATATGTATACTGAGAATTAGAGGCAAAAGATGTAGTTATAAGAACAACATTTTTTAAAAAAATAATAATAATAATAATAAGAAGAAGAAAACAAAGAAAGATAAGCTACAAATGTAGATGGCTTACGTGCCTATCTGGTTTCTTTTCAAAAAACTTTTGATTTGAAGCTTTTTATTCCGCCTTATTGTTGCTTTTTAAGGCGTCCAGAAATAGTAATATTAAAAACAGTGCTAAACGCTTATAAAAAGTTGAAGATATCCTTGTGTTTCATTTTCAGAGGTGCGGCCAAACAGGCCCTAGTTACACAAGAGTGGCATGAAAAAAAATAAGTTTCTTTTTTCCAACATTTGATCATGCATTTGATTGAAATTTGAATATCACCCTATACTTCCAATAATATTGAATAGGGCCACTATTGACACCCCACCCCCGGGGACCAAAGATGGATAAATCAAAGTGGATTCCAAGCCCAACCAAAAAGGAAATTCAAACAACTAAGCGGGCTATCTTGCACTCAGCCCACACGGAGCGAAGCTCCACCAAGCCTAGAAGCAGGCTCTTCAACATTCGGCCCACAAAGAGCGAAGCTCCGGCCACCTCAACGGGTCCCTACAACGGCCCACCC
>JAXCLR010000050.1:82706854-82719810 GCA_035584095.1 Annona squamosa | reverse complement strand
AAAGTATGAGTCTCTGGCCGCCATTGCTCAATTAAAGATGTCTTCAAAGCCCGAGGAATCAAGACTGGCTTGAGGCTCGCCAATCTGTGAAATGGAGTCTGACTCAAAATGTCTCAGTGAGCGGCGGACAACTTCTCAAACCAAGCACGGACTCTATTCCAAGAGTGGTAATAGGTGACATGAGAGTCAATCTGCAACAAAAAAAGAAGGGGGGGGAAGCTAGGAGGTCAGTCAAGCGTCAAAGAAGTGCATATACAAAAAGAAAGAAACAAAAAAGGAAAAAGGGAATATACCTTGCCCGCCGGAACAGCCACAAGGGCGTTGGCCTCATAAGAGACAAGGAAAGGATCTTCTCCAATAGTCGGACGGGTCAAAGGCGATACGAGCAAAGACACCGCCCTTGGGGCAATGGACCCCTCGCCCATTGTCGGAGACCCCACGCCTTCGACAGGAGCCATCTCTTCGCCAACCGGTAGTCCTTCAATAGGCTCGTCCTCCGCAGTCGGCACAAACTCTCTTTTTGAGCCTAGCAAGACTTCTTTTGGGGCGAGTCCCTCTTCATCTAAAGGATCATCCTGAGGGAGGCCACCATCCTGAATAGAGAATTCTTCCACTGGCGTGGCAAACCCCTCATCAAGAAAAGAGGACTTTGCCGCCCGAGCCCGAGAACCGCTCTCATGGATCGACGATCTACCCTCTAGTGAGTAGCAAATGGCGTCGGAGGATAAGTCATCGTGCTCCCCCGAACTGGATTCCGTCTCAACCAAATCCGGACTAACTCTCCGTGAGGAAGGAGCAACGTCAGAAGGACGGCGAAGGGGAAGCTTGGGACGACGACACCCCGGTGAGGAAGTCCCCACGGCCGAAACTCGGGCTTTCTTCTTGCTTGACCCAATTACGTCATCTGGAATTTCTATAGGAATGCTTGCAAATCCACCCGGCTCATTAGGTTCAAGCCGTACCGCCCTATCTCGATGGAGCAAGCCGTACTTTTTCTAGGAGGCATCCTAGCAATTGCAACATAAAGGGCGACGAGTCAATACGAGGCAACAAGCTACATGATAAGCATCATATCAAAGGCATAATTGGTTAATCGAAAGAGAAAAAGAGAAAAAGAGAAAAAAAGAAAAAGAAAGGGGCATGACGAAGACCGCAACCATTCAAGCAACCAAAGGAGGTAGCTGCCCTAAGCAAACACAAAGTGAAAAGGGGATCAACAGGCACAAAAGAGAAGACACCATGGCAGCCACATCAAGAAACAAAGCCTACGATGTGTTTCAAATTAGAAGGCAAAAGGCAAGCAGCCACGCGTGAAGGATACCTGCGCATACGACAAAAAGCGAAGGCACCCATGGGGCCGCCCCCTTTATTACCATAGCAAGCCTACCATAGGAAATGAAAAAGCATTGCCTACATTAAATTACAGCAAAAGCAAACGTGGGGACCACTGCCTCTAAATGACAACTCGCCTATAACAAGAAACCGGCCCCTAGCAATTTCTCTAAATTCAAAATGATCTTAAGATATTCTTCTCAAAGCAGCAAATACCCATATAGGCAGAAAAGTAAATACATATATAAATGAAAAAAAAACTCACCGAAGACGAACGGCAGCAACCCAAAACAGAGGGGAAAGCCCGCCTGAAGCAGCAGCGGTGGTCGGTCGGACACGGAGGAGTAGCCGCCCGACGACGAGGGCAGCAGCCCCGACTGCTGCCGAAGAGGAGAATGACGACCGCTGCCGGAGAGGACAAAGACGGCCGCCGAAACGCCTAACAGCGAGAGCAGCAGCACCAATCGCTGCCGGGGAAGAAGACAAAGGCCGCCGAAACGCCCAACGGCGAGGACAGCGAACCCAGCTACTGCCGGAGAAGGGAGAGGAGGTCGGACAGTTTCGGCAGCGGCAAATGCAGCGATGAACGACCGCCGCCGAAGAAGAAAAAGAAGATGCGAAAGGGGGAAGAAACCCCGGCGATACCGGCTGCACGATCCCACGGCAGTCAACGGCAACGGCGACAACAGCAAGGCCGACGGCCGGATATAAGGAGCCGACGATAGCGACCTCAACCGCTGCCGGAGACGGAGAGGAAAAGAAGGTCGTGGAGGAGGAAGGAGCCTTGACGGTGATGGACCTAACAGCGACGGCGACGGCGACGGCAAATCAGCAATGGCAGCGCCGGCAAAGCAACAACGCCGACGGCAAGCCAGCGGTGACGACGGCGTATCGGCGGCAGCGGTGACGGCTGCGTATCAGCGGCAGCGGCGCAGACGACCGCAGCGATGGAGAGGGAAGAGGAGAACCGGCAGAAAGAGGGGCCCACGGAGGAAACCCTAAGGATCCGAAAAGTTGCGAAAAGCCCCCTGCGGCTTTCCCAAAATTGCGAAAAGCCCCCAGTCTCAAAGGAAAAATGCAGAAAACACCAACTAAAAATTCTACAGGAAAGCCTGCAGAGATCTTGCAAAAAGCCCCTTCAAGCCACATTACCAAAAGACACCACGAGCTCGCAAAGATTACAAAAAGGACCCAATGACTTGAAAAACTACGGGGTGTCTGTTACTTTGCCATTCACCATCAAGACGCCTCTGGCAAAGGGGGGCAGCTGTTGACACCCCACCCCCAAGGACCAAAGATGGATAAATCAAAGTGGATTCCAAGCCCAACCAAAAAGGAAATTCAAGCAACTAAGCGGGCTATCCCGCACTCAGCCCACACGGAGCGAAACTTCACCAAGCCTCGAAGCAGGCTCTTCAACATTCGGCCCACAAAGAGCGAAGCTCCGACCACCTCAACGGGTCCCTACAACGGCCCACCCAAAAGCCATGGGCTAAGCCAAGCTCTAGCCCATCAAGCCAAGCTTATGGACCAAGTCCAAAACCAATTAAGAGGCCCAAAGCCCATGACTCCAACTCAAGATCAAGTCCATGGACCAAATCCATGAACCCGCTCAAGCCCAAGCCCATGGACCAAGTCCATGGCCTCAAGGGAGCCCAAAGCCCACTCCACCATCTGTAAAAGGAGGAGCTCCCCCTCTCATTCCACACACTTGAAGAGAGGCATCCCAAGGGGAGGACGGGAGTTTGCAGCAACGCCCCCGGCATCCCGGCTTCCGTGCTCTACGCGCTCCACGCCTCTCTTCCCATTTTCCCCTTTTCATCTCTCCCGTTCCCTTAAACTCTTTTTATTTTCCCCCTCTACGCCGTGTAAACCACCTCGGGTTGGCAGATTTCTCCATATTTGCTTCAACTCGAAGGCCGGAACCCGCTCTCTGTATTATTGGTGCCTTATTTTTTTAAATAGGGGCCGATCTCCCTTTAAAGATAGGTGGCGACTCCATTTTCCTTTTTTTTTTCTTGTGTGCGTGTTTGAGCTAACGCCTCGTATTAGCCGTTATGCCGCCAAAATCCCGAGAAAGCGCTCATATGCCCGTTTTTCTAAGAACTATGAGGCCTAACTCATTTTGCCCCGTGTGAATGCAGGAAATCTAAGCCCACGTTGCCATTCAACACGATCCACATCTCCAAGGCCCGAAAAACCCATTCCGAGCCCATCGTAGCGCTCCCGGCGGGTGCTACAGCCACATTTTTTGTGACCATTTGATATTATTAAAAAATATATAGTCAACGCGTGTTGATATTATTAGAAATATAATAATTAATATTTTCCGATTCGATATTATTGTGGGAAAATATGGCAACGTGATCATATTTGCCGAACAATGACTTAATGTGGTGTACTCTAAAATGACCTATAGGTTGATGTAATTAAGGTTAACTACTTCCGAAAGTGCACCCTTCACTACGTTACAGGATAATCTGGATATGAATATAAGTAAATGGACCGTGACATTGCATACCAGAGCTTTACATGAAAAACACTTAGAATATAATAATATTTTGTAAAATCATTTATTTGTATAGTAGTGATATTTAGATGGTTTATATGTTAAAAATATTATTTTAAAATTAATATTTTAGCATTGAACTATTTTATTATGTTAATTTTACACATTTATAAATGGAATCCATAGATATAAATATTAAACAAATAAAAAGATTTTCTCGATAATATAAATAATGTTAAATAAATGAACAGATGGAATGAGTTTTTTATTAACAATCAAGATATTAAAAATGAAAGGATTTATATTGAAGGGGACCTGTATTTATTTATTTTTTCTATATATGTTTTATATACTTATTTTTTATTTTTAAAAATTAGGTTTTTTAAAGAGTAAAATTGATTAAAATACCCTTGAAATTGTTGATATTTAAATAAACGAGCACCCTATCTAGTGACAGGCTTTGACACGTTCGCCTAGGGCTTTTTTAGCGTATCAAAAAGCAGCAAACCACTTGGAAGCAAAGTCATTCCTCAACTCCCTGCCATGTTGTGCTAAGCAAGTCACATGGTGCTCCGTTAACTGCAGACACCTTTCAAAGAAGCTGTGTTCCTGGGAGACGAAAATGGGTTGGGGATGGGTATACCAGCTTGAATGCGAAGCAAGAGAAGCTTTCAAGTACAATGAATGGCAACTAAAGCCAGTGGCGTAGTGGTCAGGCAGTCTAGGTTCGAACATGAGACAGCGCAAGTCCTGGTGGTAGAGCCAAGGACTCCCTCGAGAAAAAGTATAGTGAACGGGTCCCCCATAGGAGCAGTCATTTAGATCTGCTTTGGAGGCACATGTGGATGAGAGTCCACCTCTGACATAAGCGTCACGTCCCATAAATAAAGAACGGTTGTACGATCATGAGCATGGAGCCGCCTCTATCATGCGAAATTACACGACCAACAGCAATGGAACCGTTTGAGAACTCAGATGCCTCCCGGTGAAGCAGGTGTAGTATACGGGCTGCTCTGTAGGTAGCCATGAACTCGTATACGAGTTCAATGGCAACGAGAGCTGCAGGTGAACAAGAGAACACCGACGCTCTGGCACCACAGGCAGTATACCGAGCAATATACAAGAACAGCAGTGACGGCTCCCCCCACCTACCCTTTGGAAGACAAAGATGAATGGGGGGACGTCCGGTGTTTCCCGTCGTCCAGAGATGCGGAACAACCACTCTTTTGAAGACAGAGATGAATGGGGACGTGATATATTCCGGAATATTGTCAAGGTAAATAGACGTTCCTTTTGGATGCCCCCCGGAGGACGACTTATGTGAACGATTTTGAAATTTTTTTTTTATACAATTGTCACATATTATATATAAATAATTTTTTATTTTTAAAAATAGGAGCATTTTAGTTATCATTTTTTTAAAAATTCAAAAAAAATCTACAAATCTCTAAAAATGGTAAAATGTATCTTATATCTTAAATACACCCAGATTAATAGTTTTATAAAAAAAAATTTAAAAAAATAAAAAATGGCTTAAAGACATCCTGGATGTACAAACTAAATGCACCAAGGTGTATTTAATCATCTTTCTTAGTGGACCTTAATACTGTGCACCATAGTACATCGCAAGGAAACCAATCAATTATCATAATGAAACTAGAGTTTCCTTAGCAAAAGTTACAGCATGTTTTACCCTTGTAAATTGAGTTGATAATGAGAAGGTTGACTAGTTCTTGTTTTATTTGGGAATGCTTTTATGAAATCTTCTTTCTGTGGAAAAGCCATTTTCAACGTCACTTATATTAGACAAATGAAGAATTTTCATAATAACATAAGTGATGCCACATAGAGTGGATTTTTAATTAATCAACTAGATGTTAAAAATAAAGGAGATTATTTAGAAATAAGGTTTCATCAAAACATCCCGTATTTTATATACGTTTTAAGAAATAGCACAACAACCGAAAATTTGCTGTTTACGGGTTCGGCAAGTAAAAATAAACCGACCATGTTTAACTTGACCAAGGTTTCCAAGGTAGTATCTTATCTGTCTGAACTCCGGATGTTGCTGCAAAACCAAACAATTGCAGCTGAAAATTTTTGGAGATATCGCTTCTACAGGTGCATGGTCACGTATGGCCAATCTCTGCACTGTCAAAAAAATTATTTTTATATTTTTATATTTTTTAGAAAATGTGGGCCTTGTTTCAATTATAACCCCTATGAAATTTGACAATTTTGTTTGTATTTTTTATTTCTAAAACTAGAAAAAAGCAAGGATACATGCGCTGCCCAAATATCCATTCAAAAATGAAATATAAAAAATTCAAAAAATTACCAAATTTAGCCTGAGGTGAAATTTAGTGAGGCCTCTAATTCTAAAATAAAATTTTGGTCTAGTTTACAAGCCATCGTATAGGATGGGCGCCCTACTTACAAAATGTTTATAACCTATGTAGATGGGCAATTCTCCTTTGCAACAAGAAGTAATATCCAACCTCTAGCGTTTTTATTTTTTTGATTTTTTAAGACCTAAATAATATTATTATGCTTAAAACTGTTCGATTAGCATAAAATTTTAAAAAACGATCTTAATAGACAATTTTTGTAATCTGTTATTTTAAAAGATATCATTATAAAGAACCTCGTGCATTTATGTTTTTTGTGAATTATATTCAAAATGTAATTAAAATATTTTGATATCATACAAATAGTAACGAAGGATATGAAACAAGTAACCCAATTCCAAATCGAATTATTGGCCAAAATTATCCAAGTAATCGATCGAAATATTTTCACCCAACTAGACCAAAAAAAGCTTAATTATCCTAACTTGAAATACGCGTGGACACTTGTTCCCTCCTTGTAAATTCATGAATTTAGAATTGACTTTTGGTGGAATGGGTTACAACCCACCTTAGATTTATCTATATTCTATTAAAAATAGAAAAAATGGTAATATATTTTAAAATTATATTTCAAATTAATTGATATACAGTAATGGGAAATGTGGTTTTAATTTAGAAAAATTCTTGTTATAACCACAACATTCACCTCTAATTTCTAATATATTAATAATATTTCAAAAAATTATCTTATATTTATAATATTTCACCTTAAATTTCTAATACATCAACAACGTTTCAAATTTTTTTCTTATATTCATAATATTTTACCTTAAATTTCTATTATGCTCATACAATAAAAAGAATTGTTAATTACTCTATTGAAAAGATGATTTTGCTCTTTAAAATTTTTCTAATTAAAATAATTTAACCTTACTATAATATTCAAATAATTTGATGCTACAAACAAATGACTTACTATGATTAACTGAATGATATTAGGGTTAAATCATTTTAATTTAAAAATATGAATGTGCAAAATTGTCTTTTCAATAAGATAGTTAACAATTATTTTGACTTTGTGAATATAATAGAAATTTATGATAAAATGTCATAGTCATAAGAAAATTTTTGACATATTATGAGTATATTCAAAGTTAAGAGTAAATGTTGCGGGTATAAGATCAATTTCCCGTTTAATTTAAACATTTCATTCGGTTTCAATTCAAAATACCAAACTACCCTCAAGCTCTTTCTTCCCCCGGCAAACAAAACCTAACCCTAGCCGCCACTCTCTTTTTCTCCCCCATCACCGACCTACCGCTCCTGTTTCAGATCGGCGCACGCAGCGCGAGCATTGACGATTAGGCAGATCGCTGGCTTCAATGCTCGCTGGCAAGGAACTCAGGGAAATGGCCACAATTGGAAATTAGGTTTTGAAAGAAAGGATGTGAAGGGTAGTTTTGGTATTTTAATTTTTATCCACCGGATTAGGGTGAACCTAACAGCTTGGGGACATGCAATTTGGGTTTATTTAATCTGTAATTAAGTTTTATCATTTTATAAATTGAATATACTTAAGTTAATATATTTATAAAAAAATTTAAAAATTTGTTAAATGGCTAGACGCAATTAGGGCTTAACTGCAACCAGCTGCGGAGGATCATCCCTCGTGTTTATTTATACTTCTTTAAACAATAAAATTATATGTAGACTTCCACCCACGACAACCTCATAAGCCCCACTTTGATAACAAAATCGAAATCAAACTGTTAATATTGTTTTGAAGTCATTTATTTTATTGTATACTAAAACTTATTTCAATCCGATTATTTAGGAAGTCATACCTTCTTAAAATTATATAATTAATACATAAAAATGAAAAATACGTGTATTCAGTCAAAGATGCATCAGAATATTATATTAATGTATGAAACATTCATTTACAAAGTAAAAGTATTTTTTAGATAGTTGAGATGTTGATTTCCAGAATCGATATAATAAATCAACATATTTACCAAATGAAATCAAATTCATTTTTCTATCAAAAGAAATGTTTTTATTAAAAGAACAAATGATTTTAAAAGCAACAGATAGAGTTGATTTCGTATCATCATCAAAATAAGATAAGTTTAAACCGGTTCAGAAAAATGTATTTTATGAAAAAGTCGGCTGGAAGTGAAACCCATATATGTTAAAAAAAAAAATCTTAAGATGAAGTAGAATATGTTGTGATTATCAACTAAAATTTAGGGCAGAATGAAATTAACAAAAGGAACTTTTGAAAATAAACATTAAAATTTTGTAATTTTGTAATTTCTACTTACAGTAACACATGGCTAACCACTTAGAACTTTTTTCCAATCCTTTCATCCATCATTTCTTGCCAATAAAATAAGACTAAGTGCTTATTTGGTCTGTCTTACCTTATCATAAATTTTTAATTGACAGTTTTACCTTATCATAATTTCGAGTTCTCCTTTATTTCAAAATGCACACAAGAATTCTATTTTTGGCATGTGCGTCCAAGTATTTTACTTCTCTCATGTTTTGTGAGAGTTTTACTTTTCTCTTTTGTGGTGGGAGTTTAGTTTATGGGAGCTTATTGTCTTCATTAGAAAATTATAATAATGTCTTGGGACTTAAATGTAATACAAATTGAAATAATTATAAACTATATATACATACTAAAAAAAATTGGTTTGATTTTACCAAAGTCTGTTTTAAATATATTTTTTACCTCGAATAGCATGGCTACTGCAGACTTCTTAGCTTCTTTCAATTGGGCTATCCCTAGACACTCTTGGTCTTTGGCTAGATGAGTGTAGATAACTAAAGAAGAGGGAATATCTGATTATATTTAGTAGGTGATATGTATGGACCGATATTAATTTAACTGATGATTATGAGGAACAATATGAAAATTTCGCTATGGCGGTTACAAAACCGCTAGAATTTTGGATTGCGAGCGCAAGTTAGGATGAAATTCCTCGGTCATTTTCTCTCTCCATCCTTTATCGTCGGCAGTTGATATCAGGTCGTCCCATATCCCAAAAGTCCAGTTCTTTTTCCTTATTTCGGCGAATGCAAATGGGCGGATATGGAATGAAGTGCACAGATTTCCCAACTCTTCCTGCTTACCTTCTGCTGTCAACTAAAATTTTTAACTAACTTCTTTTTTTTCCGTTTGTACTTTTACAAACGCAAGCTACTTGTAATCAGACTGCCGGCCTAGGACACACCCACCCACACACAGAGAGAGAGAGAGAGAGGAATGGAGAACCAGAGGGTGTGTGTAACAGGAGCAGGAGGCTACTTGGCTTCATGGGTTGTGAAGTTTCTACTGTCAAAAGGCTACAGAGTCCATGGAACCGTGAGGGACCCGGGTGGGTTTCTCTCTCCTCTGTTCCCATAATCTCTTCATTTGATGCGTTGACTTATGATTTCGAGTGATTATCTAGTCACGAGCATCTCTTATATTCTTGGATTGAGGATTATCAGTTGCTTTCTTCACTTTCTTGGTTTCGGTTTGTTAATAGATAACATTCTATAGTTTCTCAATCTCCGCAGTTCTGTTCTTTTCTGGAGTTTGCGGAGGTTATTTATGTTGGATTTTGTATCTGGATTTTCTAGTCGTGGGTATCTTTTAGATTCTTGGATTGATAATTCTCAGTTTCTTGGCTGATTATGTGCGTAGATAACATTCTTTAGTCTATCAATCTCCGCATTTTTTTTAACAAGAACTAGTAGTTCACTGTTATTGATCTCTTTTTCTATGCATGGAGGTTAGTGAAGTTGTTTTCTGTTGGATTTTGTATCTGTGTTTGCGGATCTTGGCCACCTTTTAGATTCTTGTATTGATGATTCTCAGTCAATTGCCTATTGGTTTTATTTATTTATTTTTTAGTAAATGACATTCATGATTAGTTTTTTATGCTCATAGATTACGTTCTTCGATCTCTCAATCTGTGTATTTTTTTGAGAACACTGTCTACTGGATCAGCCGTTTTTTTCTTTTTCTGTTTTTGGAGTATAGTGAAGTTTTTCGTGTTGGATTTTGTGTCTGGGTTTTGCTGCTAGTATTGTGTTAGACATCCCAAGATTTAGTTGGTAACATGTATAAAAGCAGCCATCTTTCGGAACATCTATGGTTTCGTGTAATTATAGACAAGGCAAGTTCTAGAAAAAGGCCGATCGCTTGATCGCATGTATCGTATTATGCCAAGCATAATTTTGAACAATTCATCACATTGATGACCCTTCGTTTTGCTTGTCATTGCAAAGAAGCTTTTCAGTTTGATGGTTCTTACTGTGTTGTCAATTGCTTCTAAGAGGAGGACAGCAAAACAGATTTGTGTTGTCAATTGCTTCTAAGAGACAGACAACAAAACAGATTGGCGTCAGATATGGTGAGGAGATTATGCGACCGCCGTGCTTTATCTGATTCCTCTATCGTGAATGCCATAATTGATTAATCATTAGTAATGTGATCTTATGAAATTTCTTGGTGCGTTTCTTTGTCTTTTATGCTGTGCATTAGCGGGTAGAGAAACTAAAGTGTGATGATATGAAGTAGGTAAGGGCAGTGCAGGCATCAGCCATCTAACTTAGCTTCTATCGGCATTGAAACCTGGGATTTCTTTTGCGGCTAGTTTTCTGTTTTCTGTTTTGTCTGTGATTTTGAGGTTTGCTTGTTTTGATCTTTGGTCAGGTAGGTTTTGCTTTTTCAGATGGAATCTACGCTTGTTAGTTATTGACTTCTTACTTTGCCTGTCTTCCTTCTAAGGTCTTTGTTTATCTTCTGTTCATCAATAAAATTCTTCTCGTGCTCTTTAAAAATGAATAAATAAAATAAAATAACAAAAGCAAAGGAAACGAAAGAAAATTTCGCTATTTTTTCGTTTTGTGGTCAGTAATTTAGGGCTCACGAAGGATCCTTTCCTTGGATTACTTTAGGTGGAAAACAGAGGTATGCATCTGGGTCTGGTGCTGCATAATGAAGGGAAATCTTTACTTTTTAGAAGTTGAAAAACTACCTAGATGTAAGGCCACTCATTGTGGGACTAAGATATTTGCTAGGCAAGGAACAACCTAGTCATGGTATTTTTGTGTGGATGATTAGCTGGATTAGTAATGAGGGAGCAGAGAATAGTTTTCTCAGACAATTCTATCATCATGTATAGCCCCATGGATATTTTCCGCATGAGAGACAAAAAGTGTAAGTCTTTATTGTTTGCAAAGACGTTGATTTTATGTTGTCTCCGGAAACATTTTTGAAATTTAAGCCATAGCAAACTTTTCCTTTTAGATGAATGTTCATAGCACCTTTATTTTTTTTCCTTCACCTTTTCCCTTCATCCAACTCTCGATTACTTTATCTCCCCTCTGTTAAAAATCTGTTGCAGCTGATGAAAAGAATGCCCATTTGAAGAAATTGGACAATGCATTAGAGAACTTGCAACTCTTCAAAGCAAGCTTGTTGGATTACAGCTCATTGTATGCAGCTATGACAGGATGCAATGGAGTCTTACATGTTGCAAGTCCTTGTCCTCCAGGCAATGTTCCCAATCCGGAGGTCAGTAATCCCATCATTCAATGATGTGATCTTGAGATAATTAATACGTTCCTGAGGCAGTGGCCTTTGAAGTATATCTTGTTCACAAAGTCCGTGAATGTAAGAACCCTATTCATTGACACAGGCCACTGGCCCAGCAGCCCCTACGTCCTCAATATTTTTTTCAAAAAATATTAATAATAAGAATAATAAGTGATTCTATATTTTGGGGATACGCCATTTAGAGATTATAATATCATCTAAGACTTATTGTCCTAGCTTTTAAATGATTGCAGAGTCCAATATAGGCCGTAATATCTTATAGGTGCTAGTTGAAAGTCAAGTATATCAACTAAGTTACATTGGCAGCATGTCAATTGAATTGAATGATGAAATTCAACAGGCGAGGGTGAAGTTGTAATGAGGGATTGATTAGGCTTTCCCATTGATGATATCATAATCCAAAACTAAATGTCAGTTCAATAGATCAACTTGCAAAGTTGGTCACGGTTTTAACATAAATTTTGTCTTACATTGGAAATTTTCTGTTATTCTTATTTCTTAATTCATGTTGCATGTACGTTTTGCATTGTATACGAATATTCTTCAAAAGTCTAGAATGTTTCATCTAATAAGGTCTGGCCTGCTCACTTTCATTCATTCATTCATCCAAGCATAGCAGTATATGATTTGATTGCTTCTGTAGTCTGAATGCATTTTCCACAAGATGGTTTTCAAAGAGGATGATGTTGGCCCCGAGTTTATGGCAAAACCCGAGAAGGGATGGGTGAAGTGGGTTCTTGAAAAATTCTTTGGTAAATAAAACTTAACCCCTTATAATTTCAATCTCCTTGATGAAACGTGATATTAGATAGAATGAGATGGTGCAAATGGAATATAAAAATGTAAACAATCAAACCAAACAAGAGACAACGATATATAGTGGTTCGGGCAAGCTTCCCTACTCCACTCTTCCAAGCACACACCCGTTGTGTCTTAGATTCCACTATTGTATTTTCAATATAATCTAGAGCATCCGCTCTCTTCTAAATTCTAGCTCTAGGGGGCATATACAATAATCACTTATTGGTGAGACCAATTCTAACCAACCAAGTCCAAACGATTGGTGAGACAAACTTCAACCAATCAAGCAAAACCCGTTAGTGAGACAAACTCAAACCAACCCCCTGTTTTGCTTCTTTTTGAATTCGGTCTC
>JAXCLR010000050.1:82653334-82703978 GCA_035584095.1 Annona squamosa | reverse complement strand
TTTCTTAATTTTAAAATTACTAAAATTTCATTGATTTAAAAAAAAATCAAAAGAAATATTTAAAAATATTCAAAATTGGTAAAACTTGGTACACATGTTCAATACACTTAGTTTAATAATTTTATAAAAATTTTCAAAAAAATAATAATAAGTGGGTTTTTGCACCTAGGTGCACAAAAATAGTTCTCATGAAGATTTGGATATCCCTAGGGTGTTTCCTTTTTCCATGTTTAAAGTTATTTTGAAAATATGTTGGCATATATCTGAAATATAACCCATTAATCCTGAAATTCTTATTTATATTTTTAATTGCCACTTTCTATGTCTTCCCCCAATGAGTTCGTTTATTTTATTTTTAGTTACTATTTTGATCTTATAACACTAATTTCTTTTTTCTTCTTGTCATTTTCAAATTCTGCTTCCATTTTTTCTTTTCTTTTTCCTAATTTTTAAATAGATATGGGCACGCTCATCAATTTGTCTCATCTCAACACAGTCAATAAGCCTCAGCAAATCTAAGCAAGCTTAGATGGCTTGACAATCGATTTAGGGTAGATGAAAAGCTTAGTATTTATAAAATGTGTTGCGTAAAACACAAGTCAAAAAATATAAAATAAATTAGTATGAATATATGACCAAGTTTTAATTCATCTGAAAACGAACTATATGATTAATTCAATTAAATCTCGCATAGAAGAGAAGACGACGGACGATGAAGGAAAGAGAGCGACATCAAATGAGCACTCCTCCATTCAAGAGGCGAAACGCTTATCCATGAGATCTTTTTTTGGAAATTTCCTAAGAATCCCTTGTATTAACTTCTAATAGATTTAATTTAGGAGATCTAAACCGTTTATTATACTTAAAATGTATGTTTTGCTGATAAAAATTTTGGTGGGGGCACACTGTAAATCAGTAGAAGATAAATATTTTAAACGGGACACTTTTTAAGCTGCATCCCTAGCTAAGCATACAATGGTGGATACAATGAATCGCTTGGGTCTTACATTAATCAGCAGTCAGTAAACTAATGGATTCCTTCTAAATGTGAAATTTTCCCTTGTTGACTGGTTATGCTAGTTAAAGGTCGGTAGCTCTGGGTTCTATGGTTGAAATTTCCGGATGACTAATGCTTGGCTGCGATTTCGCCATCTATCGCTATGAACGTGGTTAGCAACCTGTCATCAGCAGTTGATTGCACGTGGTCCCAACCTGCACAAGTCCAATTTTGTGTTCTTGTGCCTATCATGAATTAAGCCGCTGGTTACAGAGAGAGAGAGAGAGAGAGAGAGAGAGAGAGAGGAATGGAGAAGGAGAGGGTATGTGTGACAGGAGCTGGAGGCTACCAAGCGTCATGGCTTGTGAAGCTTCTCCTCTCAAAAGGATTCGTAGTCCATGGAACTGTGAGAGACCCAGGTGGCTTCTCCCTCCTCCCACTCTAACCAAGCAACAATTTTCAAATTTAAGTTTTAGACAATTTTGTTTCTTGGATAGGGATGCATGCCTACGCGTCTGTTAGTCTTTATTCCCTTTTGTCTTTATTTTTTATTTGCCAGTCATCCATCTCTCTGTAACTTTTTCTCATCTCTATCAAAATGTCTTGCAGCTGATGAAAAGAATGCCCATTTGAAGAAAATGGATAATTCGTCAGAAAACCTGCTACTCTTCAAAGCAAGCTTGTTGGATTATAACTCACTTCGTGCAGCTATAGCAGGATGCAGTGGAGTCTTTCATGTTGCAAGTCCTTGCCCTCCTGCCAATGTGCCAAATCCAGAGGCAAGTTATCCGATTCCGATTATTTGATCATGTTTTCTTGCAGATAATTAATATGTTCCTCAGTCTGTGATTTTGAAGACTCGGAGAGCTGGCTTTCATTCATTCAAGTATAGCAGCATACGATTTGATCACTTCCGTAGTCTGAATGCATTATCTCTAAAACGTTTACAGAGAAGACAGTCATTTGGAGTGTTGCTCTACCAATAATTGATATCTGTATTGCAGGTTGATTTAATTGAGCCTGCTGTCACAGGCACACTCAATGTTCTCCAGGCTTGTTCAGAATCGGGAGTAAAACGAGTTGTCGTTGTGTCATCTACAGCTGCTGTTTTATTCGACCCTCGTTGGGCTAAGGATAAAGTGATGGATGAACAATGCTGGTCTGATGAGGAATACTGCAGGACAACAGGGGTAAAACTTTTTTGACCATTTTAATTTCAATTTCAATTAGCCTCTTGGTCAAGAAGTGTTGTTATTCATATTTTGTTGAGCAAGCTTTGCCAACTGACTTCGCTTGGATCAACCGAAGGGCTTGGATTTAGCTTTGATGTCATGTTGAAATGATTGATTCTATCCCACAATCAATAGCCAAGTAAAGAAGCCTACATATAAACGAGTAACTCTAAAAGCATCTGATGTCCGGACAATGTGGGATTTCATTATCCACATTAAGAAAATGGAATGATCAAATCTCCACATTGAAACTTTGGTTGCAGAACTGGTATTCCCTTTCCAAAACACTTGCAGAGAAAGCAGCTCTGCAGTATGGAGAGAGAAGTGGGTTGAGTGTCGTGACCGTTTGTCCTAGGTGGATTCTTGGACCACTACTGCAGTCTACAGTTAATGCAAGCAGCTTATTTTTACTCAAAATATTGAGAGGTATTTCCTCATCCGAAGCTCCCCATTGATTAGATTAGCCATTTTATCCGCTCTCATTAACTAACTAGTTGCTTGTCACTTCTCATGAAGAATGGGTAAAATTATCACAACTCGGCCATTCTACCCATCCCCTTGAATACGTGCCAAACCATTCCCTTTCAGACATGCTTATGTTTGGTATGGCTGCCAAACAGGTGAGCAGGAGACAGTGGAGAATAGAAGCCTTGGGATTGTTGATGTACGTGATGTGGCAGAAGCCTTGATCATTGTATATGAGAAGCCCGAAGCGACGGGCAGGTACATATGTGGACCTCATATGATTTGGATGCATGAGTTGGTTGACAAGCTGAGGAACTTGTTCCCACACTACAACTACCCTAAGAAGTAAGTTTTGTGCTATTTTTCCTTAGCCTAGGCCATAGATCCATTTCACTACTTTCACTGGCTGGGAGGCCCAACCATGGATGTCAGCTTGACAGTCAAGCCGTCTGATCAATTAGCTAGATCATTTTGTGTGCAGTATCGAACCGCCAAATAGACATAGACTGGCTCTTCTATTGAGTGATGTTTATCATTAGGTGGGCCTACCACCTGCGTTGATTGAATGATTGTGCAAATTCCAAATATTATAGGCTACTAACCTTAGCTGATCTGCTAGTTATTGGGATCCTTATCTCACGCACCAAGAAGCATGCATGCTCCCGGGCGCGTACACCCATTTTTTTTTTTCAATTTTTTTTACAATATTGTTAACCTATATGTATTTAATATGTGTATAAATTTTTACTATTTTTGGAGTATTTTAGATTTTTATTTTTTATTTTTGAAAATCAGTGGCATTTTAGGTAATTTTACGCTGATTTTCGAAAATAAAAAATAAATATCTAAAATACTATAAAAATGGTAAAAATTTATAAATATGTTAAATACACTTATATTAATAATTTTGTATGCTCCGGGCGCATGCCGTAAGGATCCTAGTTATTGGTAGAAAATAAGTGCATTGATCTGATGCCATCTTTCGCTTATACCAATTGATTTTTTGCGATGGCAGCTTCACAGAGACGAACGACCAACTGGTACTGAGCTCTGAAAAACTGAAGAGCATTAGCTGGAAATACAGGCCACTGGAAGAAACCCTAGTTGACTCTGTCAAATGTTTTCAGGAGGCTGGTCTTTTGAACAGTGCTTAAATTTGTATGTGCTGCTTGGATGTGCCAAGCTCTAGATGCTCGTGACCCAACTTCCTTCCAATGCATATAAAATAAAACTCGGTAGTGGGTCCATCAAATGGACATTGGCAGGCCCCAATCTCAACTCAAGTCTCGTATAAAAGTTAAGAGATGTTTATTAATTTGATCTACTTGTTTGGACTGAGAGAGAGAGAAGGATGCCAAGATTATAATAAAATAACAGTACCGCCCTTCTCTAGATCTGGGATTTTTCCAGATGTGACTACAGCAGCCGAAATTGCTGACTATAATTTTCAGTTCTAAATTCAGCTGCATTAGTTAGTGCTAATACTATTAATGAGTATATTTGTTAGAAAAAGTACGGTTAGTGCTAGCATTATGAGTGGGAGCTTATAAGTTATAAAATGTGGGTGTCAAAATTATTTTTGAGATTGTAATGTTTTATAAATAAAATAATTTTAGAGCATCTTTTTTCTCAACTTGTAATAATGCATCAACAATTATTGGGACCAAGAAATCAAGCATGGTTGGCTAGAGGAAATTTTGAAAGAATAAAATTCAAGAAAAGTATCATCAATAGTGTTAGAAAAAAGAAGGGTAATCATTTGAAAAATCAAAATGAGGGAAATTTTCAATTATATTTAAGAATATAATCTTTAATTTGTGAGGTACAAAAAAGCAAATGGAGGGAGCCAGCATATTGCCAATGGAATCAAATGTATTGTATTAGGGACGTTATCGCTTGCTCCAAGGAGCTTATACTCATTTTTTATTTTTTTTAAAAATTTCTCCTAAAAAGTATTAATCTATGTGTATTTAACATTTGTATAAGTTTTTACCATTTTGGAGTATTTTATATATTTATTTTTTATTTTTGAAAATCAGTGGCATTCAAAAATAAAAAATAAATATCTAAAATACTCCAAAAATGGTAAAAACTTATATATATGTTAAATACATCTGAATGAACATTTGAAAAAATTCAAAAAAATAATAATAAACGGGTATAAGCTCTCAGGAGCAGGGAACGCTGTCTGCTCCCAAGAGCAGGCGATAACGTCCCGTCATATTATGACTATGTGATGCAGGTAGATCCAAAAATAGTATCATCATCATTATAAGTTATTTTTTACATGAGTGGGGTTGGTTGAGATCCAAAAATAGTATGTGGGAGCTATATCATCAATAGGAGGAGATCGAGGAGGAGGCGGTGGAATAAGGAGCATCCGCACCAAAGAAGACAGAATGGATCCAAGAACCACAGTGGGAAAGAGTTTTTGTACAACTATTAATTTAAGTGTATTTAACATTTGTATCAAGTTTTACCTTTTTTGGAATTTTTTTTAGATTTTTTTGAAAATTTTAAAATCAGTGGTATTTTTCATAATTTAAAATTACTAAAATGTATATTTTCAGAATCCATAAAAAAATATACATTTTAGTAATTTTAAATTACTTAAAATGCCACTAATTTTTAAAAAAATTTAAAAAAATTATAACATTGTGATTAGACACGCTACGCTTTATGGGGAAGAATTTGAGTAGGTAAAAAGCAACATGTACATAAAATGAACATATCGAAAATGAGAACGTTAAGGTGGATAAATGATAAAACAAGAAAAAATAAAATTAAGAATGAAATAATTCGAGATAATCTAAAAGTGAGATCGATATGTGATAAAATAAGGCAAAATAAATTAAGATGGTTTTGTCATGTTAAACGGAGGCCTGAAATGGCACCGATAGAGTATATTTAAGTAGAAAGTGACATGAGAATAAGAGGAAATTTCAAAAAAAATATGGATGAAAGTAGTTAAATAAGATTTGAAAATATTATAAATTACTGAAAATTTAGTCTCTAATGGCCAAAAATGGCGCAACAAAATTCATGCAGTTGACCCCACCTAGGTAGGAAATGGCCTATGATGATGATGATAAAAATTACTAAAATATCACTGCTTTAAAAAAATCCTAAAATATCCAAAAATGATAAAATTCGATGCATATGTTCAATATACTTAGATTTATCGTTGTATAAAAAAACTTTAGAAAATGAGTTTTTGCACCTAGGTTTCAGTAAATTACGAAAAATGCTATTGATTTTTTAAAATATAAAAAAATATAAAAACCTTCAAAAATGATAAAACTTGATACATTTGTTAAATAGACGTAGATTAACAGTTTTATAAAAGAAATTTTAAAAATAAGTTCTTGCAACTGATTGCAACGAGCCTTGGTGCACACTAGTGCATAGAAACTGGGCTCACAAAGTACTATGGTAGAGGGCTCTACACCCATCCTCCCTTGGTTAGCTTTGTTGGCCTTGCCTTCTTTATTATAATATGAGAGAAGGATGTCATCATTATAGGTTCACTAATACTTAGAGCTTCGTCTGTCATATGACATCTAATACTATGTACTTGGATGTACTTAACTTTAATGCATTGGATAAAAAAAAAATTTTTTATAAAATATTTTTAATATAAAAATTAATCTAATTGTATTTCATATATGTATCAAGTTTTACTATTTTTATATATTTATAGATATTTTTGAATTTTTACAATTAGTGGCATTTTTGTAATTTATAAATATTTTCAAAAAAATATTTTAAAATCTCCAAAAATAGTAAAACTTGATATATATATATATATATATATTAAATGCACTTAGATTAACAGTTTTATAAAAAAAAATTTAATAGTTTAAATAGGCTTAACCCTTGTCACATTTTATTACATCATGTCTTGAATGGCTTGAGATAGAAACCTTTTGTGCAGCTTGAGAAAGCGATTATCATTGCTTATGGTGGTCATGGGACCTCCTCTTTGGCCGGGGGACCAAGGGGTCTCCTTCCTTGCCAGAATCCTACAAATGCAATTAAATGCATAAGATCACAACAGAAACATGCCATATCATGAATTGTTTTTTTTTAAAAATAAAAATAAAAATTAGTGACTATTGTAAGTGGTGCGGAAATTAAGTTGAGATGGAAAATTTGGCCGCATTAACTTGTTATGTTAGCTAAGGGCATTTTCGCGACTAAGGCATAGCTCAATTGGTTCACGTTCCTAGCCCATGTACCACAAGTCCGGTGTTCCGCTAATAAAGTCAGTTATAAAGAGACTTGAAAAAAGGGCCTTGTATTCTGAAACATAAAAAGGTTAATTTCAAATATAATCGAAATTTATACCCATATTTATAAATGTAAAATGATCTTTTAAGACTGGATGCATCCGGCCCAAAAACCTATTTTTTAAATTTTTTTAAAATTTTTTCATGGGTAAGTAAATCTAGGTGGATTAAATCTATAAACCAAGTTTTACCATTTTTCGATATTTTTAAGTTTTTTTTGGATTTTTAAACACAGTGGCATTTCCGTAATTTTCTAAGATTAAAAAATTACGAATACTACTATGTTTGAAAATCCAAAAAAATACTTTAAAAAGTCTAAAAATAGTAAAATTTGGTTTATAGATTTAATACACCTAGATTTACTTACTCATGAAAAAAATTAAAAAAATTAAAAAATAAGTTTTTGGGCCCGGTCTTAAAAGATCAATACTCTTTATAAATATGATTACATACTTAGCAAAATGGCACATATGGCTATAAATTCTACTGCTAATTCCAAATATGACAACACTACTAAAGTAACATTAAAAATTTGTAAAATTACAAAATTATTCCTAGAAAAAACAAAATGATATCATCATTAGTTGTTATAATTAGATATTCATGAATATAATAATATAAAAACACAAACCAACATTAGACTAAACCTATCCAATGTACAACTAATGCTCCTTCTAAAAGGAACAGTAAGAGCAATTTGATCATTTAAAAAAATTGCCCAATGGACTAGCAAAAGTTAATAAGGTTATTGTACTTGGAATCAGAAATAGAATTTGTGGTCATTTGTAACATTTTTCTAAATATGTAATTTAAATATTAAGAATGTAATTTGGGTCGTACAAGTCTAGTTTGGGATCAATCTTACTCTTGTCATATTCTAAAAAACTCCAATCATATTTTATTTTAAGTTAGGTCAATTTGAAGCCTATCCTACCATATTTTTTAAGATTAGATTCTTTCCGATTTTGGTTTTGAAACAATTTTTTAAATAATCTTTATATTATATTTGAAAACTATAATTTTATTACTAGCCTTACTCAAAAACCTACAATTAAAATGATAACGATATAAATTTTGAAATAAATTATTAAATTTAGTAAATAATAGATAAATTAAACAATTTTCGATATATTTAAAAAATATATTTGTCTTTCATTATAAAAGGCATTTCATTAAATATTATATTAAATATATATTAGTAATTAATGTAAGTTTTGCATGCTTGGACCTCGAAACCTATTATATCCTAATTGAACTGAATACTCTTTTTTTAACTTAAAATCTATTCTACACATATAAAAATAGAAACTCACCTTACCTTTTTAAATGTCCAACAGGGCAACTTACGGATATTCTACGTAAGTTGCATTCTTACTAAATACGAGAGTAAGTTGTGGTTATATTTTGAAGTTTTTAGGCAAATTTTATATATACTCATAAATTTTATTTCTAATTTTACTTATGTCTGTGAATTTTCAAATATGTGCATGTATCTTATTTAAAATTTCACTTATCTTATATAATTAGGAATCCTCAGTGGTGCAGGACATGACCTCATAAGTAGGTAGTCCTAGGTTCAAATCTCCCCCGCAGCATTTCTGAAGTGGTGGCGTTGCAAGTCTCCTCAAGTTTGTGGAAGCCGTCCACCAGTGGGAAAGTTTAGAAGTTGTAGATAATTATTAGCAAATTGTAAGAATGTCTCAAAATTTAATTGTAATACCAGTTGAGATTGTATTGTATGAATACTCATCAACAAAAAAAAAAGGAATCCGTTAGAGGAGCATTTGACCACCATGTTAAATGACGAAAATACTCAAGCTTAATACAATTTCAAACAGGCTTTTTCAAAGTTAAAGATTTATATTTAAATAATATATGATTTTATACTCATCTCAAGACTAAAAATTTCATTGGAATATAGATTTTTAGATAAAAAATTATAATCAAGGTTGAGTATATTTGTCGTTTTCGCATGACTGTAAATATAATTTTGAGAAAATCATATAAATATATCTGAAAGTTTTATAAGTTAGTAGGTACAAGTAAACTTAAGGATAAAATTCTGTGACAATACATAGCCAACAGCACAGGCAGAGTCGTATGGAGGTTTGGGGTTCGAATCCGGCTAAAGGGGCTTGTCTTGCATTCCCTGTCTCTTGAGCAAGAATTTTTAAAAAAGATAGTTTATAAATATACTCACATAATTTGATTAAAATTGCAAACATGCTAACATAATTTCAAAAGTAATAAATAACTCCTACATGGTTTAACTATAATTGCGAATTACTCTCGTACTGTTATAATACCATCATAGTGTGAGTATATTTGCAAAAATATATAAACAACATGAATATATTTGCAATTTCAGAAATTAAATAATAAATTTAATTTTGCAAATAACCTCACATAATTTAATTGCAATTGCAAACAACCCTTATGCTACAACAATACAGTAATGACGTTATAACGACATGATGGTTATTTGTACTTACAATAAAATTATGTGAGGTTATTTGTAATTTTTAAACTACGTAGACATATTTGCAATTTTGATCAAATTAAATAGTAGTATTAGCAAATTACCGTTTGAAAAAAGAATGTAATTAGATTAGATTGAGTCGCAATATAGGAAATGTCTACCAGAAACAAGAAAAAAATGAGATGCTGTTCGGGAAACAGGATAAATTTTATAGGATTAGAGTCCCGTCCGATGATCGGGTAATCCTGGTTGGCGGTTTTTGGTTTTCTGGCGGGAATTTTGGATGAAATTCTCAAGCCATCCTGCTCTGCTACAATTTCTCCTCCTGTATTGTCATGAACGGTCGTCAGCCAGCCCTCCCGTCAGCAGTCGATTTTTCCACGTGGTTCACGCCACTGCAAAAGTCAACTTCTGTGTTCTTGTCTTATCAGGATTTAAGCACTGGCAAGCAGACGAGAGAGAGAGAGAGAGAGATGGAGAAGCCGGCAAGGGTGTCTGTGACAGGCGCAGGAGGCTACTTAGCTTCATGGGTTGTGAAGCTTCTTCTCTCGAAAGGATACATGGTCCAAGGAACTGTCAGAGACCCAGGTCAGTTCTCCCTCCACCACTCCGATAATCTCTTCCTTTCATTTGATGGGTTGACTTATGATTCTATGCATTCTCTGATCGCAGTTTAAAAAAAAAAAAATTTCTGGATTGATGATCCTCAGTTGCTTCATGGCACTTATTCATGATTATTTCGTTTACGTTCATAGGTCATTGATTTTTTTGCCAATGTGCAGAGTTTAGTGAAGTTGTCTGTAATAGTTTATATCTGGGCTTTGCTGCTAGTACCGCGCCAGGCATTTGCTCAAAAAAGGCCGATTGCTTGATTGTATGCATCTGATGGGTGCCATGAAAAATAGAAATCGAGCTTCTTTTTTCCCTTATTTCTTTGAATGAACTTCTCATTTTGATGGTTCTACTGTGTTATCGGTTGCTTGTGAAAGACAGACAGCACAACAGATTGGTTTCACATATGGGGAGGAGATTATGTGCTTACCCTGATTCTTCTACAATGAACTGTGCAACTGATCCAACCATTCCAAGTAATCATGGATCTTCATTAAAATTTTTGACAGATTCCTTGATATGACCGCAGGTCGAAGGGATTTCATCTTGAAAAAAAAAAACAACTCGAACTTTGCATATCAATGGCGGCAATTGACCTTGAGGTCCTGGGTTCAATGATTAGGAGGAGTCTGACCGAGTGTTGGGATTCCAATCATCGATAGTCAGAGGGGCCAACTTAAAGGTTGGACTGAAATTATTGGTGGTAAATGAGTAAAGCCATTTCATCAAGGTCAAGGGTCTAACTTAAATGCTGGATTTAAATTATTGTTCAGTGAGTAAAACCATCCAAAGAGGGGGAAAAGGACTGCCATTGAGCCTATGTCTCTACAACATCATCAAGGAAAAGGGCTGCCATTGAGCTAAGTGCATTAGAGTAGCTCCTTGAAACGTTGGCTCCAAAGAAGGGCATATTGATACAAAGTAAGGTTAATGGAAAGGTTAAATAGATTTCTGAGATGTCAAACAAACTGCTTGAGCTTTTCAGTCTTCGCATCATTCCTGTATCATTTGAGCTTCTGGGTAGAGAAGCCGATGTGATGGTTCTTTGCAGCCAATTATAATGAAGGGAATTCTGGTTGCACTTTGCAGGACCAAGATGTTTGGTAGTCAAGGAACAACATAATAGTTGGAGTTTGTGGAAATAATTAGCTGAATTGTTAGTGGGATGGTAGAGAGTAATCAATGCGTGAAGGGAGTACATACAGGAGTAGAACCAGCTATTATATGAAGTATGCTGAGATAACTCTGTAATGTGCCACAAAACTCTGACTTGCATCAGTTAACAACTAAGTTGAACCTGTCGAATGGCAGGAGGCAGCAGATTTTCAAGGGAGGGAGGGAGGGAGTTTGTGTGTGTATGTGCGTTTTTCCCATTCAAAACCATAGATTTTCTATTTATCTCCTGCAACATTTTTGAAATTTGATTCCTAGATAATTTTGTTTCTTAGATATGCAAAGCATATGTATTCCTTTCTTCTCTTTTCCCATTCCTGAATCTAACTTGATTTTTTTTTTCTCTCTGTTAAAAATCTCTCGCAGCTGATGAAAAGAATGCCCATTTGAAGAAATTGGATAATGCATCACAAAACCTACAACTCGTCAAAGCAAACTTGTTGGATTATAACTCACTGTGTGCAGCAATAGTAGGATGCAGTGGAGTCTTGCATGTTGCAAGTCCTTGTCCTGCAGGCAGTGTGCCAAATCCAGAGGCTAGTAATCCCACGACGTTCTTGCTATCTTACAATAACTGATAGGTTTCCTGAGGCATCAGTTTGAAGACATGGACTGCCCAGTTTCATTCATTCAAGCATAGCAGCATATGGTTTGTCAGTTTGATCATTTCTGTTGTCTGAATGCATTTTCCTTAAATTGTCTACAGGGACTAGTCTTTTGGAGGGTTGTTCTAGCAATAATTGGTTGCTTTTTTGCAGGTCGATTTAATTGAGCCTGCTGTCACAGGCACACTCAATGTTCTCAAGGCTTGTTCAGAAGTGGGAGTAAAACGAGTTGTTGTTGTGTCATCTGGTGGTGCTGTAGTATGCAACCCACATTGGCCAAAGGATAAAGCAATGGATGAGCAGTGTTGGTCTGATGAGGAATCCTGCAGGACATCAGGAGTACAAACTTCATGCAATTGCCATTTTTTATTATTTTAATTTCAATTAACCTCTTGGTTACTTACTTTGAATTGGTCGATGTCGTTATGCATATTTGTTGTGCTAGCTTTGCCTTCTGATTAAATCCATATCAACACTAATATTTGTCATTTATTACGTATCTTCTTCTTAAGGTTAATTATTTGGTTTCAAATTCATAAAGCACTGAGTTCTGTCGGGCTGAATTTATCTCTAGCTAAAATAGATTTAAGAGGGAAGTAAGGTAAACGAGGCATAGAAGTCCTATACATTAAAATAGGTGATCTAAGCCAAGTAATGGAACAAAGACAAAAATAAAGAAATAGAATGCAGATGAAATGGCATAGTGATTATATAAAAACTAGGATTACAAATGGAAAACGTAAGGCTGTTTCAATAAAAGTTTTGCGATGACATGAAAATGAGAAAGAAGATGGGATATGACGCTGAGTAGTTTGAGGAATTATTCAATACTGACAGCCTCCATACTTGCTCTTAATTTTTGAATTTTGAATTATATTTTTTAAAATCTTAACCATTGATCATGTTCAATACGTCTTGCTGTATCATGTCACCAAAATAATTTTCATCAAAAATGGAAAATATAAGGCTGTTTCAATAAAAGTTCATGTGATGATGTGAAACTGAGAAAGAAGATGAGATATGACACCGAGGAGTTGAGGAATGATTCAATACTTATGTAAGCATGGAAGCCTCCATACTAGCTCTTAATTTTTAGATTTTGAAGTATATTTTTTAAAATCTAAACCACTGATCAAGTTTAATACATCTTGTTTTATCATATCATTGAAACTAATTTTCATTGGAAACTCATATCTTGTAAAAAAATAATATGCTTTGAGAGCGAATATATAACCTCTAAAAATTTTGAAAAATGTATAGTACAAATACAGTATATAAAAGTTTCCAATGTATTTAGTTTTTAGAATTATAAATAAATACACAGAGAAACATGATAAAAGGTTTAGATTTTTCAATAATATTTTAAAATTAAAAAACAAAGGGTAAGCATGGAGGCTTCCATGCTTGCATATTTATTAAATCATTTCTCAAGAAGTTTATATGAGAAGATGAGTTAACATGAGTCATGTCATGATGGTTCGATTTGTATCCTTCTCTTCTCAACTGCCATTTAGGTAGTACTTGGTGGTCTGGAAGGTTTTCCCCCATTCTGAACATTCAAATTTTGGTTGCAGAACTGGTATTTCCTCTCCAAAACACTTGCAGAAAAGACAGCTCTGCAATATGGAGAGAAGAGTGGGCTGGATGTCGTGACCATTTGCCCTGCAGTGATGTTTGGACCACTGCTTCAGTCTACAGTTAATGCAACTACCTTATTTTTACTCAAAATATTGAGAGGTATTTCCTCCCTGCAAGTTATAAACTGTATATTTAGTGAGCAAATCCCACAGAGATGGGCCTGTTTGTGCCCCACGAATTTCAACATGGGAAAATGTTAAAAGTCAAATGGAGATTTCAGTTTGTCAGCATTAGATAGTGGATTCACCCAGTGATTATCCTATCCATTTGATTGGTTCTCATTAACTTTGTGTTTGTCAATTCCAAGTGCATGCTGTAGTATTCATTGCAGAACATGCTTATGTTTGATATGACTGCCAAACAGGTGAGCAGGAAACAGTGGAGAATAGAGGCCTTGTGATTGCTGATGTCCGTGATGTGGCAGATGCCTTGATCATTGCATATGAGAAGCCAGAA
Organism: Annona squamosa; assembly: GCA_035584095.1. NCBI lineage: Eukaryota > Viridiplantae > Streptophyta > Magnoliopsida > Magnoliales > Annonaceae > Annona > Annona squamosa. The sequence goes on along the minus strand of JAXCLR010000050.1, from coordinate 82,690,032 downwards.
GCATCGGGTAGATACATATGTGCATCCCATATGATCCGGATGTGTGACTTGGTTGACAAGTTAAGGAGCTTGTACCCAAACTATAACTACCCTAAGAAGTAAGCTTCCTGTTATTTTTGCCTTAGCTTAGGCTGCAGCTCTATTTCCTCGTTGCCACCAGCAGTTGGGTTCAACTATGCATATAAGCTGTACATCTGATCATTAGTTTGTATTTTTGATGTACAGCATCAGAAATTGACCCTTCGGATTCAGATGCCAATTTGCGTAGACAGGCCTTCATATCACCTCCTGAACTGATTGACTGTGGCACACATGACAAATATAATAAGCTATGAGCCTGTGCTGATCTGCCGTTGATTGGTAGAAGATATGTGCATTGTTCTCACGACATCTTCGCTAATACCTGTTGATTTTTTGCAATGACAGCTTTGCAGAGACAAACAATGTAATGGCATTGTGTTCTCAAAAATTGAAGAGCTTAGGCTGGAAATGCAAGCCACTGGAAGAGACCCTTGTTGACAACATTACAAGCTTTCAGGAGGCTGGTCTTCTGAGCAAGCTCTAAATTTGTATATTATGAGGGCTCACAATGCTCATGACCTGGCACCGTCGCCATGCATACAATAATGAATGCCTGTTGGCTTTTTTTTTTTTCTCTCAAATGTGCATTGGGACATGGGAGTTAAAGAACTAGGAGTGGAATATGGGTTCAACTCAATCCTAAGTTTATTTATAAAATATTAACTTTAACTCTAACCTTATTTGTAAAATTTAAACTCTAATCTTTTTTTTAAAGGTCAAGTTCCGGTTATTATATTTACTTAAGAGTAATAAGTATATAAATATATAATAATAACAAATCATATAAGTAAAAATAATGATATATAGTCAAACTACAAATTTTTAAAACATATAGCAATATAAAGAATATTTCTTGAAAAAAAATTTCATATGAAAAACAAAATGAAGGATAAAAATTCATGAACATAAAAGTAAATGATAGAAATAAAATATAAATAGTATACTTTATTTATAACATAATTACAATATGTCAAACTTGCATTCAAATATAAAATACACAAAATATAAAAAAATATTGTTTAGATATTATGTGTATAATGTATTTTATAATAAATATAAAAAAGGAAATTGGGCTTCGGTTTTTCGGGTTGTGGTTCACTTGGATGTTAACCTTATTATATTTATAAACTGGTTCCTCGGGTCTGGATTGGTCGGATTTGGGTCGTAAAAAAAGCAAATTTTAACATTGTTAAAAGTTAGGTTTGGCGGGCTGAGTTTGGGCCCAAGTTGCGCCACTATTATGAACTTCGTTTGTCTGTGGTCATCCAACCCACTGCATCTGTTGTTAGGTCTTGCCTTATTACGCAGCTGGCACGCTACTCGCATGTGGCTGGCTAAAAATTAAAAAAAAAATTTATTTTTTGATCTTTTTATACATATGCAGGCCCCGTTTAAATGTTCCACCCCCTATGAAATTTGGTAATTTTTTATATATGCCGGCATGAGCACATGCCTATTTTATCCATTTTCGAATCTCGAAATAAAATATCAAACAAATTTTAAAAATTGTCAAATTTTGCAGGATGAAAGGCTTAGGTGGATCCTACATATGTGTAAAATATCAAAAAAATAAATATATGTATATTTTCTCGCTAGCTGCATAGTATCAAAGCCCCCTACCTGTTGGACAGGTTGAAGAGAGGCACATGCCTTTTCATCTTATTGTTAAATAAACATGTGGTTCAGTGAGACACATGGATTGCCTGGAAAACAGAAAATGATGCCAGATGCTGTTGTACCAGCTTGGCAGGTGATGATTTCATGTTATGGGTGCTTTGCATTTATATAATATACGATCTTCGGCAATGAAGTTTTGAGTTTCCCTGGATGATTTCCATTGCTATATTTCGTAGGTGTTCTCATTTTGTGTACCAGCATGAGATTCTATAGGCCCAAGCCCATCCCTTGCAGCTTTATTTTCCTGTGTATTCATTCACATCGCAGGCAAGCACAGGCTGAGATACTTTTCAGTCTTGTTACAGGTTGGCTGGACTATTTAATAATCAGAAGTCGCATGTGATAGCTATGCTCATGAATGTCAGTCACATTCATCCTACAAGTAGAACTGACAGAAAATGTGGATGGAGATCTTTAGTAAGGATGTCCCCAAAAAATGTGGGTCGAGAATCCAGGCTTGGTCTCAGATATTCAAGAACTGCTAATGCAGCTAATCTCATTTTGCTGAGAAATAGCTTAGACACTGATGAAATGCATATACTATGGCTAACGACTAATGATTATTGTAGAAATATGCTTCTTCTTCTTCTTTTTTTATAAGTATTTATATTACAATCATCTTCTCAAAAAATTGTCTTACAATCAAGTTCTTGAGATATTCTAACAATTTTCCTCGTACACTTCTACTTCATCTAACAATTTTTCCTATTTTTATCTTACAACTAATACACATGCAAGCATGCTACCTCTCTGCACGCGCATGGAGGAGACAGACGCCACAAAGCTACTGTAAAATTCATGCTGCCACAAATACCCTCGTGCGATTTCAACCTACCACAGCACCCTTGCTGAAACGGCGGGTTACCACGGCAAATATGCTTCCACTTGAATCTGTGGGATCTTGCTACATTCGCCCAACTTTATGTTTTGATCAGATCTAATAAATGCCTATGATCTCAAAATTTTCCTTGATTGAAAACATTGGTGACCAAAATAAATCCCAATTGACAAATCTTTCCAAAAGTGTGAATTTTGGGACTGAAGCAATGGGGTTAATATTTGATATATATTGGACTAAATATATAAGGGTAATGGAAGTACTTCACGTGGTTTTGGACAGCTCAATTCTTCAATGGGCCCTAGTCATTACATGGTAAACTGTCAGATATATGATATTATTCCACTACCTTCATTTCTCATGCAACCCATTGCATTCTTTGTCATTATGCCTTGATTATTTTTTATTAGTAGTTAAATGTGCATCGATCCTAGCGAAAATAGCAAATCGATGTAATGCTTACGTCAGTTATTCCAAACGACTTTATTTTCAATTGTTAAGACATCAGATCCTTTTATCTCATCATCACTTCTGTTTTCTAAAGTACTTTGCTGCGTTATTGTTAATTCAGTCCCGAAGTCACGTTAACTCCTTAAAAATTTAAAATTTTGATCATTTATGAAAATTTTAATACGTTTATTATATTTAAAATTATTTACTTATCTAGAAGATTAAATTTCATTTTAATCAAATATATTTATAGGTCACATCTGTTAAAATATATATATATATATTCATATGCAAATTATGAAAAATGCTTAGATTTATTTATACATGTATTAGAATATAATAATACTTTATAAAATATTTTACTCACATAGAAATAATATTTTAGACTATTTAGATGTCAAAAATACTATTTTAAATTCGATATTTTAGCATTTTTCAAAATTTACACATGAATATACATATTATTTAACAAACGTAACCCATAAACGTACTTGATTATGATGAAATTTAGTCCCTTAGATAAACAAAAAATATTAAATACGATAAATTGATTAAATTTTTCATCAAAAATTAAAATCTCAGAAAGTGTTTATATTACACTACTCCTATGTAATCGCGTTACATGGAAGCGGAACCCTATTAATTACTCTCCATCTTATAAGTAGAATGAAATATATACGTATTATTTAACATTGAAACGCACTTAGAATGTAGATGAAAAATAAGGTAGTTAAGGGCCCCACCTACTCAAATGATTTTTTGAATTTTTTCTTATCGTTTCAAGTAGCTTTTGTTATTACTTTCTCTTTTTCCTTTTCTTAATCCTATAATCGGTAGAGATTATTTTTTGTCCTGCAATTTTATTTTTTAAACTAATGGTGGTTGTTATCAAGGGCGTTTTCGTAAACATGGTCTATAAGTGGTGTCATTTTTTAAAAGCAATCAATAGCTATAAGGTAAAATTTTATTTACGACATCCTGACATGATTTACATTTCCTTTTTCATTTTACTAGCTATTAGTCTAAACCCTCAACACACCCATAATTAATTTGCTTACACGTGCACAAGCAATAGGCCTAATAACGATGATGATGATGATGATCTGACCCTATCAATTTTACTATTGTGGCCAACATCATGGGAACCGGGAAAAGAATCGGACGGAATACGCATGACTGCATTCGAAGCTGGAAGCAATGCAGTTTTCTTTTGTTTTAGAATTCCACAATGACTGGAGACTCCACCGTAACTGCCTACTTGTTTTAGGGTACAAGACCTTTCTTTGCAAGGAATCTTCCCCACAAACCAGGACATGGGCAAGGCTACAGGGAAAAGGTACACAACCCTTGTCTCCAACTGAAATTTTGGATAACCGAAATTTGCAATTTCCCACATGGGAACTTGGTAAAATTTCTAGGGGAGGTGGTCGATTTTAGTTCCTCTTCATGCATTTCGGTTTGGTTGGTGGGAAATAAACTTGTTTTGGAATGTCTGTCTGTTTTGGAGAAATTCCGGTTTTTTAATTATGGATGGTTGGGCATGTGTTTATTTATAGTGACACCACTTGCAAAGAAAATTTCAAGCCAAAGAACATGCCATTGTTGCATGCCACCAAAATTTAGCTTTTCATGGGGCGGCATGAGAACGCTTAATGCCTTTTTTTTAAAGGTTAGGGCCTTTTTTTTTTTTTCTCTGAAAGTAAAGGTTAGGCTTTTTTATTGTTATATTTATAACTCAATCCAAAGTAATTTTTTCATTTTGCTTAACAGATTTTTATCCTTACCTGTAAGAGATTATTATTATTATATATAAAAAAAACACTCCCCCTCGAGTTCAAAACCAGGCCAAACCGCCATCCATCTGAACTACGACCACCGTGGCGTATAGTTTCCTAATTTAAGGAATTCCCTTCTCTTTTTTTTTATACATGTACAAAGTGACTGAGGGTTTATGTCGAAGTAGCGTGTTTTTGCAATCAAAGGACATAAATAGGGCGTTGTTGGAAAATTAAAATTTTAAGATAAAATGGCAAAATGAAAAAAATGAGAAGGTACAGGCAAAAAGGCCTATTATTGCATGTGGTAGAAAGAAAAAAATCAACATCATCATATCCAATAAGTGAAAAGGTTAAGGAGAAAATCTCTTTGTTCCCAATCCCTCATAGACCAAGCACACAGGAGCTAATTAAATTTATTTTTGGCATGTATCTGCCTCTAGCATGGTGCAATTCAGTGCAGCAGATACTAAATCAGTGAAACTAGTCTCACCCAATTGCCAAAAATGCGATAAAATAATTCTCCTTTCTCGCAGAAGTCTGTCATTATCTCCTAAAACCATGTAGATATGTGGTCCCTATCCATGGAGCATGCAACTCCCAAGTAACCCCACAGAGGCCGAAACCCCAGACACAAGCAACCTCCTTACTCCAAAGGGTTGTGAGGCAGACTCTTCTGCATTCTACAACAATACTCTTCCTTCTCTTGCCTTTCTACTGAAATAAATGCAGTGCACGTCGGTGGTTCACATCAGCACATGTGGGATGTCCCTTTCTTCCCTTCCAAGATGATGTCCTTTTCTTTCTTTCTTCGGCTTTGGATATTATTAAGAAGTAGATAAGCTTGAGCTTAGCTCCTGGTCTCCTACATAAGGATAATTTGCCGCCTCTATAAAACAAAGTCCTAACACTCCTGGAAAGTGTGCTATTGAGAGCTCTCTATAAACAGAAATAATATCGGTCACAAACCTTTTTTTAGCCTTTTTCACCTACCAATTCATCTTATTCACTTGTCATGGCATCTATCGTCATGCCATGGAGAGAGAATACAGTAATTTTCCTGGGTAATTCTCATGCCTATGCAACCGGTTTCATGATATTGGCTAGTTTTTCATTTTATAGGTTGAAAACTTTTACAGGCAATATACTTATTTTCTGATTTAAATGGTTTAACCAGTCGCTTTCAAATGATTAAGTGTTTTTGAAAACTATGCAGTGCAGTTTCAAGCAAATTATGTAGGTACGGGAGAATTTTGTTAACACATAAGCATGAGAACCATGGTTTTCCTATAGTATTTGGTTTCCCAAGACCAATCATTATTCCATCACTTACACTATTTTTCTCACTTTTATCCCTACATTCCAATTATTTTCCCTACCAATTACATACAAAAAACCTATTTATTTTAACTATACATCTATCATTTTCCATCAATCACACTTTTCTCAAAATATTTTCTTTTTCATTTCTCACAATTTCTCACAATGCTATAATTTTACATATTACCAAATGTCTTAATGGATAAATTATTTTTTAAAACTAATGATATCTCTCCTATCTTACCTAAACTATGTTAGTGCGGATGGAGAAATCTTTTTTTGAATTGCAATTTACAAAACGTGGAAAAAAACCACACTTAATCTCATGCAGTGATTAACTGGTAGCCCAAAAAATATTTTTATTTTTATTTCTTCATAATCTATTAGATTCAAAAAAGTGAGTTGAGCACTTGTATCTATACTCTTTATTTTTAAAAATTCAAAAATAGTAAGTAAATTAAAAATGTTATTAAATTTCACATGGCGCTCACGTATTTATAAAAATAAATAAAATAGGAATATTTTAAAGTGCCCATACTTCGTCCAATTTATGGGTAGCCATATGAGATGCCAACCTTGGGAAAAATTTGCATACCTAAAAAGTGTAGCTTTTCAAGAATAGGTTTCAGTCTTGATGAATTAGTTTCACCAGATCATGTAATCACTCCATTTGGAGCCCCATGTTGACAATGAAAATTAAGATTCAACTAATCATATTTAAAATCATTTATTTTATCATAACATTGAAAATCATTTGAATTTGCTTTTTGGATGCGTCATGTTGCTCAAAATATACATAATCATGGACAAATTACAAAAGATACTTAGATCTATTCATACATAGAATATTATAATAATTTATAAAATTATCCATCTAAATAAGAAAAATGTTATAGTAAGTTAATGACAATTTTAAAATTGTCTATAAATTATATTAATTTTACTTTTTCAACCGATGGTTCCATATTTGGTTACGTTTAAATGAAATTTGGGTTTATGGATGATAAAAGTAGTGTTAAAAAATAATTCTAGAAACAATAAAATAATGCAAAAAGAGTGATAGAAAGATAAACAAAATCACACATCTCAACAAAGTCTTAGAACAAACACTCAATTTAGAATATATGAAAAGAATTTTAAGTTAACAAACCAAATCCATGTGTGATTCAACCACCAATTATCAAAATGGCCTCAACTCTCAAGTGAAGAAGTTTCAGTTATTACTATATAATATGGGATGTTTTACAAAAATTAACATTGTAACTTTACAAAATCAATCCGCTAACTTTTCTAAATTGTACACTTAACTCTTATCTTAAATATTTTGTAAAAATAACTAAGGAGTTTTGCAAATTTAACTCTCAGATGTATGGTAGTTTATAATTTCCTTTGGGACAAATTACTCTCATTTTTTATTTGGATTTTTCGCAAAATTAACCTTCCAGTTCGAGAAATCGAAGATTTAATCTTTTTAAATTTGGATGCCTGAGGCCGGCTCATTGAATCGCTGGTCCGCAGGAGCTTAAAATGGGGATTCTCAGCAGTCATGAATGCCGTTGCCAGCTGACCGGCCCTATTGAGGGAGTGGAGTTGTCCATGTTGGTGGGCACAGCGGCCATCCTTTTCCACCTTGCAATGCTAAGTAGGCCCACCTGTCCGGCTGCCATTGGAACTGCCGGAAATGGACCCCACAACCTGCCTGGCCGTCGGCAGTAAATTTCCCTTTTCTCCCTCGCACGTGTGATTCCTCCCCCTTCTCATATCTCACACGTATGTAGTCGTTTGGACCAGAGGTCACTTTGTAGTGCCCTCAATTTATTTTTTTTTACCTTTCTCAAACGTTTATTAGCTTCCATTCTTCACCCATTTATCTACATTCTCTTAATAATGCTTTAATAATCTTCCAATACATATTATAAATCATAAGCATATTATTTTTCATTTCTGCATTGCGCCCTTCAATTTAATAGACACCGTAATACACACTTATAAAGAAATGCTAGTAATAATTTGTATAATTTATTTGATAGTCCATCAGTTGTGCACATGCGGAAGTATAATTAACTTAAGACTCGTTTAATTAAATATTTAAAATAACTTTAATCAGATGATAGTGAGAACTTGGATGAGGAATCAATTAAGATTTTAAATCAAATAGTAACAAAAACTAATCAATTCCAATACCTAGAATCAATAATTCAAGAGAATGTGAAAATTAAAAAAATATATAATACATAAAATTTAAGCAAAATAGAAGAAACGGCAAAGAGCGCCATGAATTTTATATGATCGTCGAATCTCAATTAAATTAAAACAAAAATTTTAGAAGATTGCAATTAAATTCATTATGCTTTATACGGCAGAATGTCGAACAATTAAAGAATAACATATACGTAAAATGAACATAACATAAATGAAAATATTAAAGCGAATGAGTGGTAAAATAGAAAAAAATTATGCATAATATAATTTGATAAAATTTAAAAGTGAGACTAATGAGTAATAAAATAAGAGAAAATAGATTAAAATAGTTTGGTCATGTTAAACAAATGTTTGAAATAGCGCCAGTTAGGAGAGCAGAGTCTATCAAAGTAGAAAGTGTTAGGAAAATGATAAGAATACGAAAGAAATGAATGGAAAAAATTAAATAAAATTTGAAAATATTACAAATTATTGAAAAATTAGTATCTAATTGTCAAGAATGGCAAACAAAATCTATGCACCCAACTCCACCTACCTGGGAAATGACTTATGATGATGATGATAAAAATGCTAACTGATTTTGAAATGTAGATTGTGTCAATTAATTAATTAATTTCATTGAAAAAAAGTTATATGGGCCGAAACTTGAAATTAATACGCTAATTGAAATTCAGTAAAGCCCTATCAATCAATTTTGCTTCAAAGGTCGATTCTATTCAGTAGCTTGGTTGTCTGTGTTCACAAGCAAGAAACTTAAAATTGCAACCAAGCGCGGTAGCGCTTGGGTCATATTGGGAGCATTTGTCTTCTGTTTGTCAAGAGTGTTTTCTCTCTCACACAAGCTTAGGCGTAATATGGTGAGCAAAAATTGAAATTGAATATTTAAGTTGTAAAAAAAATTGTTTTAAAAAATTGTTTTAGGTTAATAAAAATACTATAAAATGTTGTAAATCTCATAGAAATAAAGATATAAGTAGGGTTCACTGCTTATATACGAATAAAAATATTAAAAAACTAATTAAAAAAAGTTTGCCGCACGCAAAACTTGGATTTCGCATCTCACCGCAAATGATAAGCGCTCTTCATTTAAGTGTACTATAGATTAATGTGTTTATAATTCATTTTCAATTGTTCGAAAAGATGTAAAAAAATTAATACATATTTGATGTGAATTCCACATTTTAACTATCTAATATAATATATTATCTATTATTATTTATATATTTTAATCATTTTTATATTATTCATACGACTTACTATTTGCGTTGTTTTTATTTTCTTTACTTTTAACTATTATCATTTTTATATCTTATCACCCTCTCATTTAGAAAAAATTTCCAATAATTTTTTGAAAGATTCTCTTACCTTTTATCAAATGGGACCAATAACAGCAAGAATATGAAATTTTGAAAAATATATTTGAAAATTTGAAGAAAAGGGAGATCGCATCATCTGGTTTGAAGGAAAAATAATTCAAACTAAATGAATAGAAGCAAAATAAATAATTTTCAGATGAAATGATGAAAAACAATGAATAAAAATACATCGTAGGGTAAATAAATATAACTGTATGCAAATATTAAATCATATAAAGGATATAAAAATAATAGAATTTTTTTCTTATTAATTCATTTTTATTTATAAAAAATTTTGAATTCAGTCTTAGTTTGCTGTTGAAATCAAAATTATTAAAAGAATTGCATTTTGTTCAATATTTTAAAAAATTTCAAGGAAGCATTGAAGAAGATTTTATGAAAAAAGTGAAAACTATATTTAAAAAAGTTTCAATGTCAATGAGGGATTGATAGATGACACAAGGTAAACAAACATAAGATATTACATTTTTAAAAACCATTTTATTACTATCAAACCATTAAATAATATAAAATATTAATAAAAGTAGTTTTCAGTATATTTCGTATTTATTAGGCATTTTTGAGTATGTTTTTTATCCTGTAGGCTTTTGATGACACCTTTTCATGTAAAATGTAGATTACGAAAATTCGTAAACTGTCTTGTTGCAACAGTTTTCTTGTAAAGATAGCATAAACCTTCCTGCATAATGTTGTTCTGAATATAATCCAAGATCTATTTTTTTGTTGAATTTAATCCAACAGCCTTTCAAATTTACACAATTATGACATATCAATATAATTTAATCTATTTATTGAACTTGCCTCGTGATATTAAATTCTAATTTAAAATTATTTTGATTGGAAGTCTTAGTGGGCCACTTCATTTTATGCTAAATATATCACAATTATTATTTACTGATTATAACAAATTTTAATTAATATATTATCATATATTTTTGATAAATAAATAAATAACGTTAAGGGCACGTTGAACATGATCCTAGCCAACCTGAGCGGGACCGATGAATAAAATGAAAATGCAATGATATGTAATAGAAATAAAATAAGTTGTGTTGGAAATGTAACAAATATATTGAAAATAAATACCTTTGAAAATGAAAAATCTCATCCATTCAAACCCATGGATGCTTTGGGATCATGCTTTGAATCACAACTCTTTTTTTTGCATTAACAAGCATGAATTCTAAATGCAATTTATTAGCATAATATTTTTTTATCGTGTAATGGCAAAATATTTTTGAAATAAAAAAACATAATATTCTAAGATAACTTGGATTTAGAATATTTTGGTGGTTCAAATTACTCCAATACCACAAAAATATATTTTGGGTGTGTTTGTTTGGAATACAAACCTGTCGACCAAAATTTTTCAATATAAAACTTTTCACTCTCCATAACTATTCTATTTTTTAATTATTTTTTCACATTTTTCTATACAAACAACCCTACTTTTCAATCATTTCTACGCAACTATCTATACAATTAACCTCTCTATTTTAACTTTATTCACTTTATTTCTCGTCATTTATCCTATTATATCACCTCATTCATCATATTACATCACATCATTCATCCTATTACATTACATCATTTTCTATTAATGTGACAACTTTTACCTTATAAACATTTCATCATAAATTTTACCCTCAACTAAATACACCTTTTGATTGTTCAGCTCATTCAACAATCAATAATCTACCCCGTTCATTTTGCCTGCTTATGGAAAACGCATGTTACCGCGACGACGTTGAATTTTAATTTGTGGCCCGCCCGAAAGGATGCTATTCGGATAATTGGGCATTTCGATAATCGATATGCACAAGTCCTCCAAAATGATTTTTTTATTTGGGGCCCACCTAAAACAATCTTCAAATCCGATGTACGATTCAGATCGCTTGTCAGAGGGTTCACATGGCCGATAACACGTGGCATGCAATCATTACTGTTCATATGAGGGAATTATACACAGCTGGAAAGAAAAAGAAAAACGAATATAAAAAAATAAAAAAATATGACAGAGAAAATTTGTGTGGGGCCGCTCGGCCTTCCGTTACTGTTCGCTGCTTTGTATGGGAGAATCGGAAGGGTTTTGCTCTGCTTTCTCCCGTTTGCGATCCTGAGAAAATATCATTGCACCCTTCTCATTCCATCTTTCTCGAAGGAGCGAAAGAAAGAAAAAGAAGTCGAGGAGAGAGGAGAGAGGAGAGAGGAGAGAGCGAAAATCTTCCTCAGATTCTCGCACAGTTCTTTCTCTCTCTTGTCAGCCTTTTTTTTCCCAAAAACCCATGTCAGTTTCCAGCAATTTGGAAAGCACCCGTCCGCGTTTTTGACTTTATTTCTCCTCCCACATACCCAAGTTTAGGTTTTTAATCTCAGTGTTTTTGCCCATCGTACCATGAAACCCAAGCTCTACTGTGTTGATCACAGCGTCACTTGATCTCTCGATTCCCACCGGCTTTTTAACGGAATCCAGCATCTGGGTTTTCTCTGTCAAGGCCTTTTCGGTCGGAAAGCGATGTCTTTTCAGCCGATTCCGGGTTCCGGATCGGGATCCGGATCGAGCTCTAACTCTGGCTTCCAATTCTTGAATTCCTCTTTTGGGGACACCACCTACACCAAGGTCTTTGTCGGGGGCTTAGCGTGGGAGACGCAGAGCGATACGATGCGCCGCTACTTCGAGCAGTTCGGGGAGATCCTTGAGGCCGTCGTCATCTATGATAAGAACACTGGGAGATCCAAGGGCTATGGTTTTGTGAGTATTTCTTGCTTGTAGCCAGTGAGGATCGATGCTTTATGTTGTGTGTTTGATTTTATTGAATCAAGATTGGACTTTTTGTGGATATCAAATACCGAAGGAGGGGAAAATGATTTGTGTTGGGGGCTTGCTTTGTGTGGAGGGTTTAGGTGACTTTCCGTGATCCCGAATCGGCGAGGAGAGCATGTGCTGATCCTAGCCCTGTTATCGACGGACGACGTGCGAATTGTAATTTGGCTTCACTTGGCCGGCCTCGACCATCGCCGCCTTATGGTTGGTTCTTTGTTGTTCATGTTGTATGCTTCCTGCTGCTAATCTTTTCAGTTTCCTGGCTATAATCTACATTTTTCTGTTGGTGATGGTCTGTTTTGAAATTTACGATCATTCGAGGGTGGTGAATCCTGATGACACAAGCATGATCCTCTCCTTTTTATCCCCCCCTTTTTTTTTCAAAAGTTGGTTACGAAATCTTTTGAGAGAGGCAAATTATTCCTGTAAGGGGTGGGTATTTCATCTGACTAACAATACCAAGCCCGGGAGATCAAATTAGGTTGTTGTTGTGAAATGGCCTCTCCTCGCCTCTCAAATTGATCATTGCTCTTTTTTGTTTACTAGAAAAAAATGTTTGATGGGTCAAAGATCTGTCTAGCTGTAATTTTTTGTTTTGTTTTGTTTTGTTTTTGGTTAGTTTCGTTTTTTTTTTTTCGATAGAAAAGCGGTCAAATGTTTTTGGCTTGCCTTTTCTCTTCTCATATTATATCATACATTTTAGCCTAGAAGTTCTTTAAGATGATGATGAAACTTCGCCTTTAAGCGATGCGGTAATAATGCACTACTCTGATTTCTATTCTTTATTAGATTATGCTTCAAAATTTTGAATCATTACCCAACAGCCTTTTGATTTTCATATTAATATAAAATATTAAATGAAATCCAATCCATCTAAGATATTTGATATTATTGATTTAGGGGATATACTCCAGTGGGGCAGGTATCGCCGACGATTTAAGTGTGCCACCCCCATTATGGCCTATCTTGATGATTAAACTAAAATCTTATTTATTCATTTTGTTTAATATCTTTTGTTTTAATGTGATTCTAAATATCATTTCAATCAAATTCTTTGGTGGTCTGTAACTGCTGAAATGTCTATAATCATGTGTAAATTATGAAAAATGCTTAGATTCATTTAGGAATGCATTAAAATGTAACAGTAATTTATGGGATCATTTGTAACTTAAGAACAATGTTTTAGATGGTTTAGATACTGAACGTATAACTTTGAAATTCATATGTAAATCAAACCTTTTATTGTATTGATTTTATACATTTTTCAGATGGGGCTGTGCACATCTTTGATTTGGATGAAAGTTGAATTTTCTGGTTAAATCAATGGTTCTAAATAGATTAGGTGGATTAGATTTTGATTCATCATCAGAGTGGGCCCAAAACGAGGGTGATGCGTCAAAAATTTTCAGTGGCGCCTACACCACTGAAGAATTTCCTTTATCTAGCTAAAATGCGTGATAATATTTTAATAAAAGAGCGTTTATAATTATTCAATAATTAATGGTGACATATATAATATATTACCTACGATGATTTTATTTTTCTGTGCCACACTGCCACCTAAGTCTCTAATCACAATAATGTTTTAAATTATAATTTAAAATATTTAATATCTTGTTTGTCAAACAAATAATTAATATCTTGAAGTAAGTACAGTGAGTGGTTTAGATCCTATTAAAACATTAAAATTATTTTTTAAATAATGATTGTTGGGTTAGATCCAAAACAATTGACTGTGAATCATAATCCTTCGTTATTTTACTTAAATCTACTATGTTTTCAATCACGTGGATTGTTCATTTGGGCTCATTTGGTAGATGGAAACATCATATGCTTTCCTTGGACCCATTCCTGCGAGCCCATGTCTGCTAGCGTGCACTCAAACATTCAAGCACAGAGATGAAACCATTCATAAGAAAGATGGAAAGTCTCCATCTGTTCAGTACCTCTTCCAATCTTGTTGTAGCGATTTTTTTTTTTAATGTTTATCAATGTTGTACTATTAATGCAGTTCAATTTTTGGCTGATTTCATGGATAGTTACATTTAATCTGCTTCATCTAAGTTTTATTATTATTATTATTATTGGAAAGAAAACATATGTTTAATAATTCTGTTCGATCAAGTTTTAGGTTGAGAAAGATGGGACCTGTGTTTAGCCTTCGGTTTGGGTTAAATAGCATGCCAAGATTCAGGAGGGAACTTTAATTATAAAAGTTTTTTTTTTTCATGTTCTTACCTTGAGTTTAATCTTTCGCATTTTTTAACCTGTAAGCTTTGATTTTGCATATCCATACCTCAAGTTTAACTTAATTTTATGAAACTACCTTTTGCAGTTAATGATTTGATGACGCTGTAAAATTAGGTTAAATGGCATCAATGCGCTTTCATTTTTCGTGCATAGTGCTTATTTTGGTTTAGAGTAACAATTTAGTTTTAAGACAATTTTATGTGCAAAATAAATACCTTTTTATTGATTTTTGATTGAGGAAAAAATTTCTTAGATTTATATACACTTCTAAAAATTATTTGAATTGTATGGAATATGGATCATATAATCTCTTATGAGATAATATTCAGATTTTACATCAAAAAGGTGACAATAAGAGTAATAGTCGACATGGATCCAAATAGGTATAGAAATCCAAATATTATGCAATTACAATTTACATATAGGGATTTCATTTCCCTCCCCTCCCCCCGGTTTAAGCTCATTTTTGATGGAGGGGTCATTTTGGGTAAATTTTCTCAAGCCTGAAGTATGAAAGTGCAAAGTCGAAAATTTGTGTCAAAAAGTGCAAAAACTCAAGCTTAAGGTATAGATACACGGAATCCTCAATTTTGAATCTGATTTTGTTTTTGATTTCGTGTCTTCGATCACAAACATGTGGTCGTAAACAAGTAGATATAGGTGTTGCGTGATCAATCCATGTCTTTGAACCAGCGGATGTCTTGAACATTTGGATAAAGATATAAAGATATCAATAATAGGACCAAACTTATCTGATGATTTAAATGGGATGGATAACTTGATAAGGGATCATGTTAATTCATTGAGTTGTAGTTCCCAATATCCTGTCCTCAATACATAATTGGTCGATTTGCTTTTGTTACTCTGATGGTTTCTTCTTCCAAGAAAATATGAACTGTTTTATTGAATAGTTGGCAATACTGATGACACTAATAAAGCGAGACTCCATTAAGTAAGAGGTAAGGAAAAAAAAAAAAACTTTTCCACTCCTTTATACATATCTTTTGATATGATTTGATATCTTAACTACATGAATACTTTACTTTTTCTATTTTTGTCTCCATATTTTAATCATTTTTCACATTTGTCAATACAATTATTCTATCTATTTTATCTTTATTATTTTTATTTATTTATCATCATTACCTTTACATAACTACGTTACTTTTTTTTTTTTTTTTTTATAACTTCATACCAAATGAATCCTGAAATTACTATCCATATTTGAACTTTGGAATTTTTGAATGTGTGTGTATTTAGTGCCTCAATTAATTTGATGGTAAAATGGCCAAAACGTTCTGTTGCATAGATAAGGGAAAAGGGAGGAAAAGTAGATAAACAGAAAAGGTAGATTCTGGATTAAAATCATTCGAGTCAATTCCTAAGTAGATACTGCAACTTGTGGCTCTGATCCATTTTTGCATTTGTGAATGCAAGGGATGCAAGTGCAACAATTTTTGTTTTTGTTTTTGTTTTTCTTTTTAATTTGAGTGGAAAAAACATTGTGATAGTGGTGATGGAGTCAGCGGTAGGATTTTGATTATTAGATTTAAGAGGTTGGTGGAAGAAATGGTACTGGCAGCCAGGGTTTTACATTAGCCATGGCCTGTGGCAAAGGGGGAAGGATGTTTGGTGGGACAATGGGAATAAAAAGATGAGGACTGTAGCCGTTTGTTACGGTTAAGCACAATTAGGAGAGACTGGTTGAAGCATTGATAAAAACTTAGGCTGGAGTTTGAAAGCAGCCACATGATGCACAGAAACCAAAGGTTTGTTTCCAGCCTACCCTCTCTGGGATTGTGCATTTATAGGTCTGCACTGGTTAGCACACCCTTTACACTGAAGTAATTCTGGTGGTATTGGCTTGCAGGGTCAGACAACTGGGTAGCAATCTGTGCAATTTATATTTTACAACTTGCCGACTAAGGTGTGCTAAAGGGCTGTTGATCTGTTTGTTTGTCCCTTCTATTACTTTTTTAGTGGGACTTTTGGTAGTCCATTGATTTCTATGGAAATGCATAACAATACATGGGATCAGGAAAGACCTCAATTCTCATTTGTGTTATGAGGAACTAAAGGTTCTGATCTGTCATGTTCCAGATTTTGTGCAAAATATTGTGAAAGAGGTGCATACAATATATAAACAGAACACACAAAATAAAACCATAAAACCATAAAACTGTGGAAAAATGGCCTGTGTATGTGTTTACCAAATCTAATGACACATGTCAATGGTTCACTGATTTGTGGATAGTGGCCACTTTTGGTATTTTGAAAATGAAGTGCTTTGTGATATTTGTTCAAATGGATGTTCTTTGATCACTTTTTTGTATACGAGTATGTTTGGATTGTGACTTCAGCATGTTAGGTAATGCTAGTTCAACTTTTGCATGGAATTATAGAACTCGCAAACTATTAGATTGTCATCATTGGAAGATACCAGATAGCCGGGTGATATTTGGTGCATTGGTAAAGATCATCTAAAAAATTAAAAATTCTCTTGGATGTGTTTCTATATATGACCTGCATGCATAAATCCATTCATAAACACAAAACAAATAATTTTCATATGCTTGATGTTTGCATTTGCGCTTGTTATTTTATGCATCATATGATTATCACATTCTTTTTGCTTGTGTTTTAGCTGGGCGGATGAGACCAGCAAACCCATACTTTGGTTCCCTGCAAGGTCCCCGAGGCGCTTTCATGGGTAGTCCAAGTTATCATCAGCCAGTTTCTTACAGCTACCAACAAGGATTTGCATATTCTCCGTATGGGTGGGTTGCCCTTTCCATTTTTAAAGATTTTGCATTGAGTGTTACACCTCTTTCTTTTTTAAAATTAAAAATTTCTTCTTAATAGGTGCAGTGCTTTTTGTTGCAGGTACACAGCATATGGACCTGAGTATGTGTATCCACAGGTTGAGTATTGCGAAATCATTACTGGTCTTTGATCTTCATGAAACTGCAAACAATTTTCTATATAATTCTGAAATTTCTAATGTCAGCATCAGAGTTTGCTCTAGCAAAGGCAACTTGTGCTTAGTTCCTCATTCTGTTATGCTTATTTTTTGCAGAATGTCTACAGTCCCTATATGGGGCAGCAGTACCTTCAAATATATGGCATCCCCAGCGCGGTTAACACAGCCGTTTATCCATTTGGCCAATTGGGTCAGCCTCTTCCTAGTGGACATAGCTATACAGCAGTTCCGAGTTATGCAATGCCAGGTCATCACATTTTGCAGTTTAGTGGACCAAATGTTAATGGAGTAACTGCTGCACCCTTAACTGCTGTTCAAGCTCCCTATGCCACAGGCAATCTTTCTTAGGAACTTTTTCCCATCAGTTGATTTATTCTCTCTTTTAGGTTTGGCCATTGTTGTGTTACTCTCTTGCTACGATGCTACTTAGCATTGTCGTGTGGTGTTGTTTTCCCTGTTCACTGTCACTTAGAGATGTAGTAATAAATGATGAATGATGAGATGCAGGTCTCTGCATTGAACTTGGCTGTTGTTCTCTTATAAATGACATGTGTTGAATGCATGAGATGTAGGTCTCTGCATTGAACTCGGCTGTTGTTCTCTTATAAATGACATGTGTTGAATGTATTCAACATTCATAGTAGTTAATTCTTGGGATACCATTAGAATGGTTTTGTGGGTAGGCGGGGGTTAACAAATATCACCACAGTGAAACTTAGAGACCTCCTGCTTGTGGAATTGTATTTTCAAAACTGCCCTGGATGGTAGGATTTTCCTTCGACATGATAGTGTGGCTCCCACATTCACTGTTGGTGTTTGGGATGTGACCTTTCTACATAGTACCTACTTAGAATGGCAGCCCTGCACGATAGATTTTCCTTCATGTAGGAAAATTGTTGGTGAGGATCTCATCCAGGAATTTGGATCTCAATGTCACTAGATGTGGAAATTTTTATCCTGGCACTGCTTGGTGTATGAGCTTGGCTTTGGGTCAAGAAAAGGCCACAATAGATGGCACTGTCATGATTCAGGCTGCATCTTTTCTTTACAAATGAAAATGGTTTTAGAAATAGCCCAAGTCTATCCTTTTCCCTCCAAACATGAACAAGGCCCAATAATATATGATTTAGTCAGATATTGGCATACATGCCATGATGATGGACCTCCAAATAGTTTTCAGTGACAGGTACATATGCATCCTGTTATTTTCAATAGCATGCATATATTCATTCCGATATTTGCTAATACATGCATCTTGTTATTTCCATGGAACATGCGTATATGCATCTCGATGTTCAAATATTGGTGGATAATGTTGATCCAGGCAAATCCTAGGTTTGGTCTGCCTGACTGCATTTCCGTTTGGTATGGGGTTGTACCAAAAAAAAAAAAAAAGTGGGGAAAAAATTTGTGGGAAAAATTTTGAACGAGTGAGTGATGTGATATGACGAAGATAATTATTACAAGTAAAGAGAACAAAAATAAAATACATAGGGTAGTAGTATGGAAAAACTTAAGTTACGGAGGGCTGTTACTAAATAGTTCAGACAGTACTTAAAACAATGATGTTGATGATAAAAGTAGGCATCACTGGGCTGGCACTGAAGCGAACATGTGCTTCTACAACCTGTCATTTCCTATATTTAAAGTTCATGTGCACCAAAGGTCTTACTCCACAAACCTTCAACTTTGGTATTTCTCAGTTAATTTGTGTAGCTTTTTATCATGGTTGCTTGGCAACATAGGTTTGAATATTGGTGGCGAGGAGGCCGGTGGCCATGGGCCCAGTTTGTATTTACTTTATATTTATAGTTTTTTGTTTTTTCCAAATAAAACATAGTAATCCTTCATCGGCCATAGGATGTTAACTTTGCTTGTTGACATTGATCAAGTTCTTTCTTTTGAAATTTACAGGTGTAGCAGCACCTGTTCCAGGACAACCACAGTTCATACTTCCTGCTCACTCTCCACAGTTCACACAGGGTAGTGGTTCAGACCAAACGGCAGGCTGAGAGGAACATTGAGATGATTAACATCTTGAGGAAGGTCGCAGCTAATTTTTTTTTTTTTTTTCCTTTTTGCCCTCTTGCTGGGTTGTGTGGTGTTGGGCTTTTCACATATTTGATTCTCCAAATTTCATGTGCCTTGAACAGGTATCCTTAGATTGCAGCAGGACTAAGAGCAGCAGTTTGCCACTTGAGTGGCGGCTCCAAATCTAGCCTTGCAAGTTATCATCTTTGCATTCTAGAGGTAATCTGGTTTACATCCCTATTAAATGGTAATTTTTCAGTTTTTCATTTGCAGTACCATATCACATCGGGATTTTACTGGATTATATTTGAGTCGATGACAGTCAACATGGTTGAGACCTTTTCATGGCCAATCTAACCTAGTTAAGTTACACCCAACCCAGGTCCTACCTAATTAACTCAAGTGGTCTGTACCAAATGCAACGGAACGGATCTCATCATCAGAAAATGAACCTTTTCTTTCATTTTGTGCACTTAAAATCCAGATCTGAGATTATCTGGATGATCCTGTGCTTGGAATAGGTGTGATACTGCAACTGGCTCCAATTAGATTGATAATACTGCATAATTTTTAAAGAATCCAATTAACAAGCGCCCAAAGCGCAGACCTATCACCTATGAAACTGATTTGCGGAGGGAGCTAAAATAACTTTCTATTGAGGTTGTCAGAACTCAGTCATTTCATGGAATATGTTAAGATGATTCATTCTCTGTATTTGTCGTTTTCACTTTTTAATGAAATTGTACTGATTTGATTCTTCTAATACCTGTTGTGGATTTTTTGTGTTTAATTATTGGGAATTTGTTAACAACCTAGTAGTTATTAATTTCTCTGACAAAACCTAATGTTGCAGGTCATCCCTAGTCATGGTCACCAGATATACCACAAAAGTTATGTCCAGTGGCTTCAACTGATCCTTGGAGAGAAGAAGCAGATAGAGCACCAACCGCTCTTGCTCAGCTGTTGTAGTGTCTGTAAATCTTCGTGCCCTGCTCGGAGCTCGAGATTTGGCCCATGGAGGGCCATATACTGATGGGTGCTGGAATTGGGTTCTGGCAACCTTTCCTTTAGGGACAATACCATAGATTTCAACCATAGAATCAAAAAACGATTCTTTACAAACTCCAGTCTCTGGGATTGGATGTATAGTCTCCTTGTGTTTGTGTGGTTTTTCTGGGGAACGGGTCTCCAAAATTGGTTATTTTAACCAAGTGTCTTGTGCATAGCAGCGATGATTCTTGGGAGAGTCATTGCATTTAGTGCCTTCTCGTTTTTTTAGTCAAAGTTGTAATTTGGCAGTCTCCAAAGCATCTTCAGTATATCGGGGGAGCAATGGAAATTTAGATAATTGGACATTGGGCTTATATATTTAACTCAGGTGGATGATTATCTATTGAAGTGTTTGCTTTAGCTCCTTCCTGTTTTTTATTTTATTTATTTTTTTCTATAGTCTTTCGGTTGTTTTTTCTTCAACTATGTCAGACAGGAATTTAGTGGACTTTAATCTTATGATCTTGGGGGGTCCCATAGGGGATTTTGTTTTGTTGTTTAAAATTTTGTTTAATTACAAATTTTGGGTACAAGGAATGGAATGGATGTACGGTGACGAGAAATGGAGGAGAAGCTACCTTGTGTGATCCACCAAATCAACGCTGAAAATCTCTTGTGCAGGATTCCTTTAAGAATTCCTAGTACTGTTGATTCTTCCCTTGGTTCTGCTGAGCTTCCTTTGCATCCATGTATGACAGCGACCAATCATCCATCATCGGTGTAGTGGCTGCCACTGTTGGGGGTGACTAGCATCTTATTTACTTCCAACTTTTTTATTTTCTTCTCTGTCATTGAGTCCTGTCACATCTTTCTTATGCTTTGCTTCCATTGGAAAGGACTTCGATTGTTTTACATTTTTGAATTTAGGATTTGAATAAGTTCCATTTTAGTTCTGCCTTGCGATCTCAACATTTGTCATATGCTTATGTTTTCATGATAGAGATGGGGGCATGCTTGGTTGTGTTGAGATGTGAAAGGAAAATTGAAGTGGGTGTAATGATGACTGATGGCAGCAATTGTCGTATTTATTAAGAAGTTGATGGGAGAGGAAAGGAAATTTCATTCTCTTGTTCTGATCTTTTAACCGCTGCACGGTTCTTTCCAAACTGCTTGGTGTGCGCAAGGTGCCCTCGAGATGCTTCAATAAATATTGGAAACATGATGACTAACTTTAAAAGCTTTGATTATAGATGAATTTGAAAAACTTTGCTGCTGAGTGGGAATGAACATCCCATGGTCCCATGGATTATTTGTTGGTGATAGTGTGGCCTGAAAGCAAGAGCCCCACCAAGATTTCAATTATTAATTACTTGTAATTGAAAGAACATTTATTATATATCTGACATCAGGACGATTGGGCATGTATTACTAGAATCATGTACTTCCATTTTTTTATTTTTCATTTTACCTATTAAAATTGTTTATTTAGGATTTGTTTGAGAAGTTATAAAATTTTTGGATGAAAGGTTTTTTGGTTTATAAGTTTTTGAAATATGAGTAAATAATGTGATATAATAGGAGGTATTGATGAGAAGTAAAGAGAATAAATTAAAATAAATTAGTTAGTTGTACAGAGTAGTAATATAATATAAACATGGTTGAAAAAAATGGTTGTTATATGAGAGAGAAGAAATGATTTAAAAGTGAAGAATGATCCTATTAGCCAGTAAATGACCTACTTAGCTTACTTTGAAAATTTTATTTAGAATAATTTTTTTTATACATTTGTTTATCTAAGTGTAGTTAATATATAAATTAAATTTTACTATTTTGGATATGCGCATATATTTTTTTGATATTTTTAAAGATGAGGGATCAAAAATATATGTACATATATTCAAAAGTAGTAAAATTTAGTTTACATGTTAAATATACTTAAAAAAATAAATGCATAAGGAAAAAAGCAAAAAAAATTATTGTAAATGAGTTTTTTGAAGTGAATCAAGTACATTTAATTGGCCTGGGTTATAGTAGTATTTTTTTTAAAAAAAAAAAATTAATTACGGAGAGTAAAAAATTTTAACTTATTGTGAAAATGTTCTTGATGTGATGTATAATTATTTTGACAACCTTTTTTTGTTATATTTTAGGATTATTTGCATTTACCACCCTACTTTTTGTGATTTCACGATCTTCATTCCATAGTTGTGGATTGCAAAAAAAATGTGTCAAACTTTATTTGCAAAATTGCCATAGTGATGCCAATAAGGTTTCTAGCACAATTCAATCTTTATTTGGTTATTTTTGTTCCGCTTGTCATCCAGAGAAAGTTGATCATGTTTGCGTGGGTAGCTAAAAAAAAGCAAAAGTTCATGATGAGGGCTTTTTTTGCAAATAAAGTTTATAGGTGGGGTATTTTGACAAAATCAATAGTCAGAGTTGCAGCAGCCGGAAAAAATGGGAGGATACGCAATTTTTACTACAGCAAATGCTCTACTTCCCATACCCACTCATATAAAGTAATTGTCTGACAACTTCTAGCAAGTTTGCTAAAAGTTCTCTCTTCATATTTTTTACAAGATGTGTAAAATAATCATATATCCGCATTATTTAACACATTCGTGACATGAATTTTAGGCTACGACAATTCATCAACATGAAATTAAGTAGACTCGCTTGTTGTTTTGATGGCTCTAATCCATTTCTTACAGGGTGAAAAGGAGGATAAAGTGAAGCAATGGGTTATTAAAAAAAATGAAAAAGTAGGTGAGAGTTATAAATATGTTGTTAAAGAAGACATTAGTAATAATAAAAAACTGAGGATATCAATAGTAATAAAACGGTTAATTACAAATACACCTAAGAATTTTTAGCTTTTTGAAATCTTAGGTGATTCGAATAGAAGTTGAAAATTATCACAACGGTATTTGCCGATATACGGACATATTTCGCTCATTACTTTGAAAAATATAAATATTTGTGAATATTTAAAAATTAGTATCTCCAAGGCCATTCAAGTGATAATGCCAATCTTTTCACAGCGTTTCGCCTCGTTGTGAGTTGTTACGGATTCAACTGGTAATGATTCAGTGACTACCGTTAACATGCTTACCTTTGTTTTTTTTACATCGATGCCATTTATCATATTTTTTTTGTATAAAAGATACCATTTATCATATTTAACCCATCTTGTTTTATTATATTTAACACATCTTATTTTATTATGTTACCAAAAATATTTTTGTTGGAATTTATATCTTGTATAATTAACATTTTTTGAGAGTGAATATGTAGGTGTGTAATTTTTGGAATCATAAACAAATACATAGAATAATTATGTTAGATCGTTTAAACATTAAAATTAAAAAAAAATCAAATGTAACCACAAAATAACCTGGCCCGGCACTCAAACGCACTGAAAGACAAAACACAGAAGGCCTAAACTCACGATCATACTGCGGACAGACACAGCAGTGCCTGAAAAGGTTGATTTGGTAAAATAATATATTTTTAAAATTATCAATTAAAAAATTGTGGTCATAATTAAAAAATATGAGCATGATTTATGGTGATACTTATATTGGAAATATTCCTTCGATGAATTTGTTTTATTACATGCTATGACAATCTGCAAATGCAGAAACCGAAGGACTAAATTGCAATCATGCAAAGTGAGAGGGTGTAATTTCATGAAGCCCTTTCCAGCTCCACTCATCCGAGTCAACTCACTCTTGTAGAAAAAGAAACGAAAAATACAGCGATTTTTCTTCTCTCTCAGCTCAGATCTTGAGGGCTTCCCA
Organism: Annona squamosa; assembly: GCA_035584095.1. Taxonomy (NCBI): domain Eukaryota; kingdom Viridiplantae; phylum Streptophyta; class Magnoliopsida; order Magnoliales; family Annonaceae; genus Annona; species Annona squamosa. Next base: position 82,665,438 of record JAXCLR010000050.1, on the reverse strand, counting down.
ATGCCATTTGTCTCCTTAGCTCTCAAAACCGTAATCCCCAGAAACTAATTACGCGCTTCGTTCCCTCTGTAGCGATCGCGTTGCAGAGATATGGAAGACTACCCCGAAGAGCTTCGGACGCCTCCCGTCTCCCTCGTGTCGATCGTCGGCTTTCCCGAGCTCCACGCCACCATCTCCGGCTTCCTCCACTCGGAGCAGCCTCCGATCAACACCCTTGCGCTGCCGGATTTCAACAAGATCTCCGTCCTGGCCGGGAAGCAAGGGGAAGGTGGCGATTCCGGACGGCCGGCGGCCGGGATCTTAAAGCGAGAGTGGCTGGCGAAGCACCGGACGAGAGTGCCAGCGGTCTCCGCTGCAATGTTTGGAGCCGAGCAGGTTTCTGGCGATCCTGCGCAGTGGCTACAGGTCTGCACCGATCTTGAAAACCTAAAGTACGGATTCCCTTGATCTTTTTTCTTAGTCCCTTTGAATCATTCTCCTCTTCGTTTTGAAAATTTGGTTGCTGCTTGCTATTCTTCATGGGAAAGATGTGAAATTGGAGATTTTCAGCTTTCTGAATTTGAGTGAACATTATAAGTAGGTGCAATGGCTGAGTCTGACAGTAAAGAATGCTGAGAAACCAGAAAAAGTTGACAAATTTTAATGGACGAGGAAATTAAACTGAATAAAAACAGCTTTTCTTAGGGGGCCGTTCACTGGTGATTCCGTTTGCTTGTTGAGTGGATGCTGTAAATGATCTCCGGTTTTAAAATATTTATAAGAAGTGGATTCTGAATTACAATGGGTTTGTGTACTTGGCAGGCACCTTAACTAATATCCATTTTGGGTGTTACTTGAAGTCATGACGCATTTAGCAGTTCCTTTTTATTTTTATATATTTTTGAAGGAACATTGCCTTCCATGATTGTAGTCATACCTCAGATATTTCAGTTCTTTTCATGAATGGCCTAGTTCTTCTCTGGACATAAGCTCATATAACTTTAGTTTTTGCCATTTCTATGGTCAGGGCTGTGATTCGTGGAAAGAACATCAAACTGATTGTGGTTCTCGTGCAGTCGACTTCTAAAGGTAGGTACTTACTGTTCATTTGGCATTTCTGGAATCATCTAGTAGGGATTGTCACCTTTTTTTGCCATTTTATTGGCTGTGATAATGCTGTTTGGCAAGAGTTTCTAATCTTCTTATTAACAAAGTGGCAGCCCTTTGCTTTCTTCTTCATCTGCAAATTTTTTTAAGCAATGTCTTATTGCGTGTATCTATGCAATATTAAGTGACAATTCTAGCTGTTGACTTTATTCTATTTTTCATTTAATGCTTGTATGGTTCTAGGAAGATAATTGGGTCCTTGAGGATCTCAAAATTGAGACAATCTGCAGTCTACATGCTAGCAAGAAGCAAGAAGAGTGAGGATTTTAAGATTAGTGGGGAATTATAATCATAAAGGCAAAAGGAATTATCTGTTATCATCATCATCATAAGTCATTTCTCACCTAAGTGGGGTCAGTTGCATGGATTTTGCTACGCCATTCTCAATGATCAGTAATTAAGTTTTCAGTAATCTTTAATGTTTTCATATCTTATTTAATTTCTTTCATCCATGTTTTTTCTGTCTTCTTCTTATTATCTTATCACCTTTTATTTGAATAATTCAACTCTCCTAACTGGTGCCATTTCAAGCTTCATTTAACATGGCCAAATTGCCTTAATCTGCTTTGCCTCTTTTAATCACCTATTAACTTTACTTTTAAATTATTTCGAGTTACTTTTATTTTTAATTTTATCTTTTCTTGTTTTACCACTCATCCTTTAACATTCTCATTTTTTCTACACTTATTTTATGTGTATGTTTATGTTGTTTTTAAACCCATAAAGCATAATTGGTAATTCTAGTCTTGTAAAATTTTCCTTTTAATTTAATTAAGACTCAACGACCACATAAATTCCTGAAACACTTTGCTATTTTTTTCATCCCGCTTGGATTTTATGTATGACATGTTTCTTAATTTCCCCATTCTCTTGAAATTGATCCTAAATATTGAAAAGTGATAAGTTCTTGGTACTACTTGATCTGAAATCTTGATTGGTTTCTTGTAACATACCAGTCCAGAAAAGTGATCCCGGGCCGTGTATTTAATGCAATTTCTCAAGATTAATCACACATTTATGGCAAAATTAATTATTATAATTTCATAAAAATTTTAATATTTTACTTCCACTAGTCATGTTCCCATTATTACATCAAAGCACAAAAAAAAGAAATTTTACAAGTCTCATTCTCAATACATGCTTTTGAAATAAATTAATTAATTAAATATCCTTGAAAATTTTCACGTAATTCCAAAACACCAATGTCCCACTTGATTTGGTACACCTATAAAAATAATAGGTCAGTCTCAACATGACTAGCAAGTAGAAAATTATTTGAAAATGGATAATGACCCAAATAAAACTTAATTAAATGATAAAATAATCATTTAATTTAATATCTTAAAAATTAGGCCTCAAATGCAAAATCAAACCCTTCCATTGAGTCCAGAAGCATCAAAAAGATAGGAATAGACTATTTGATTACCCAAATTAGAGTTCAAATGAATAAATTATAATAAAATGGAATGAACGGCTCATATTAAGTCATATCATTATAGCCTTTACTGCATGTGGGGCCCATTAGGGCTTATCTCACTTAGCCCTTATTGCTGTAATGGCCCACATATCAATTTTCCAAAATTCCCTGGACATCAAAAGCATTAAAATTATTAAATATATAAAAATCATCAAACACAACAAAAAAAAATTCTTTTCAAAAAGGGGAATTCGCATGCTCCTGCTGAATTTCCTCTCTGACGGAAATTCTGTATGACGCGATTTGCCTTTGATAGATTTTTTTTTTTGTTTCAAATTCCTTGTACTCAGAAAGGACTTTACTGGACGTCCCACAAAATAGAATTTAGGCTTATAGATGCATATCAATATATATATTAATCCACGTCATTAATATATAATTCTAATGTGCGTATATATATTGCATATTAATCTTCATAAACGCATAAAAAAATGCATAACAGACAACAATATAAAACATGTATTTTAGGTATAGTTTGAGATATAATTTATCTACATAATTTTATATCCTTAAGAATATAAAATTAAATTATACCAAATATATTATAAATATTATGAACAATTAATTGCTCAAAAATAATTATAACAATAACAATCAATTTGGAAACCATTTTACAACTTCAAATAAAATTCTACTTGCCTCTGTTAAAGAAAATAAATTTTTCTCCTTTCACCACTCTACCTCTCAAATCTTTCTTCCGAATATCCCCATCTATCAAGTCCCCATCCAAATTTATAGAAGTCTTGTAGCTTCTAAGGGATGGGAAAATAAGAATAAGATAAAATTTATTTTAAAATTAGATTCTATCTTAACAAATCTTATCTAGGATAATTTTTATTTCATCATATCTTATCCTGTAGAAATAAAATTTGTTTCAAAATTAAATTCTATTTTAACTACCCTATCTAGGAGAGTTCTTATCTCATCCTATCTTATCCTGTGGAGCTCACATGTCTGGGAAGGCAAAAGTGCAAAATTAATTTTTTTTTCAATATTTTACATTTCTCATCTAGGTTCTTGCTATTATTAAAGTTGCATTTCACATTTTCAAAATTTGTGCAGCTAATTCTATAAACATTAGATTCTAAAGCATCTTTCTACTTGTTTAGTTTCAAGTTTACTCCTCTAGCTTCATCTATTAGAACTATATCATTTACAAATAATATGCACCAAGATACTTCTTCTTGTAAATGTCTAATAAGCTCAATAAAAGAGTTTTAAAAAATGAAGAATAGCAGAAAGTCTTAAGACAGTTAAACTTACATTTTTTGCTTTTCAACCACAATCCTAGACTAGAAAGCTTCTGAACTTTTGTTCATTGATTGGAAAGCATCTAAGCTTTTGTTTATCGTGATTATCATGGATTACTTCCTGCTTTTCAATTTTAATAGCTACATTATATGTGATGATTGTGAAACCTGGATAGTTATAAAAAAGAAAATGAGCAAGATTTCCTGAAATCGGCAGCTATGCAAAAGGACCATATTTCAGACAGTGGTAAATTTCTCAAATGGTGTTGGGTAGCATAATTGTGAGTCTATTTGAAAGCTAACCTGGTGGGCTTTTTTTTTAAAAAAAAAAAATATTTTAATTGTTCCATCTGGAAACTGCCTTGAAATATCTCTGTTTTTTCTTGATATATCATTTTACAAATCAAGCCCAAGTATCTTTACTATTTTTCTCAACTAATTACAACCCACATGAATCAGCGGGAGACCACCACTCCTACACAACAGGAGAGAGAAATGTTCCTCACCCAGGGTCGTACCCTGACCAACTTGCACAAGGGCTGGGACATGTACCAACTGGGCTCTGCCCATGGACAACCTGGTGGGCTCTCAGATAGGACAATTTGGCATTTATTTTGCATTGTTTAGTGCATCAAAATTGGCTCATAAAAATAGTGACTGGCATATAAAATAAGTTTATTTCGTAAATACTCAAATTCCATGAAGATCTATGACTTATGGTTTCTTCGAAAATGCCAAAAGCAGACTTGTTCATTGATTTCACTAAGAAGATATCTAACTGTTGATTTGTTCTGGAACATTGACAATAGCGAATTTGGATCAGTTGTAACTTTGGGCAATAAATTTGTGGTTTCTTTGTTCTACATCATTATATCTTAGGATCTGAGATGTCCGATGCAGATGACATAAGTGAAGATCGTATAATTGCTCTGAAAAAGCGTGCAGAAATAGATTCTAAACACCTTGTCACATTTGTTTGGAATGATGCAAAAGAACTAAAGCAATCTCTCAACAGGTATATGGTAGCTTTATGCATCTGCTTATTTTGGGTTTATTTAGTATTTCGAATTCAAGAGTCTAATCTTGTTTGGAACCATTGCACAGATTGGCAAGTATATTCGCAGAACTGTCCAATGTGTATTACAGGGAGGAGGGGCGGAGGATCAAAACCCGTGTTGAGAAGAAGAACTTCAGTTCTATTGAGATGCACATCCGTTATTGCTTTAAGGCAAGGGTGTAAATTATGTTGCTTTTATATATATTAGATGCTTTTTCCGCTTTCTTCTTGCTTGAAGAATGCTGTGGTAATTTTCTTGCTTGTACTGGATATCAGGAGTTGTTTTTTCTTTTTTTTTTAATGATCTTTTGGTGTTAAATTTTAGATATGCAGAATCTTGGTTGTTCATCTTACTTGGTTAACATATAAAGCATATTTCATGCTCAATGTCTTCCTGGCATTAAAAATGTAAAGCACTGCTCATTTGGTTAACAATTCTCAAATATTGTTAACAATCAAATAGTTGCATCTTATTGATAGGACTTTATGGGAGTTCATTTGGGGTATTTATGGTTCTCAAGGCTGAATTGTTAGTCCAGAAAAATTCAAGTTAAGAAAAGAAAGAAATTTCTGCACTTCTACACCAACCATTTGTTAAGAGGAGTGAGAAATTCTGATTTCATCATATTTTGCATTTTAACTTCATGTAACTAACAAGTCTCCGAATTTCTAGAACTCTGCGAACCACAATGCCAGATTCCCTTACATCATACTGCTTTATTATCAAGTTGACCATATGTTATTACTCTTTCAATGGAAACACAATCTAGTAGAATTTTCGAATGGAACAACAACGTTGTATTCACTTTCATCACACTTTTGCCTATGGGATATCTTTTCCAAATATTCATTGATTTTCATGTTGAAATCTCTTAATGCATTAACTTTCTAAACATTTCAAATGCCAGGTTGCTGTTTATGCTGAGTTTCGGAGAGATTGGGTTGAAGCTTTGAGGTCTTATGAGGAAGCCTACCATGTGCTACGTGAGGTATGCTGTACGAATATCATCATTTTATAATTTAGCACTGTTCACTGGATGTGATCTGTTGGGCTTGCAGCTAATAAAAATCATGATGTGCATGAGTTCCCGTAATTTCCCTTTCAAGTGAATCAGTTTCTTTCAAATGTTCTTTACAAGTTGAAATTCATGTCTATTTGAGTAGAAGGCTCCTTTTAAACTTGCATCATGATTTTATGGTTCAGAAGATTTTCAAGGGAAGTAAAGTTGTTTGGCTTTCGGTCTTCCATCTCTAGACAGAGTAAACTTGAGCAATTTGAGGTTGCATCAGTTGTTTAAAAGCGATCATACAAAAATATAGCAAATGGTTGAGTTTGTTCTAAAGGGTTCTGTGGCGTTCCATTATGTTGGCCACAGAGCAGAATATCAGGGTTGAATCTTGAATATTCTCTAAATGTTCTCCATCTTCAAGGGACAAGGCTTAGAGAGAGATCTTCCTTTTTAGAAACTCTCCTGTGTAAAAATGGCAAGGAAATTCCACTAAAAAAGAGTTGCATTGTATTGAATAAAGAATGATAAGAACTGGTTTCCTGAGCTGCAAAATTTTGATGTTTGTATGTGTTACCGTTGTGATTGGCAGAGGATGGTACCAATCCTTTGCCAGATTTTAGATAATCGTATCAACCAGTAGTATTAGTAGAACACATATCCAGCCTGTGTAAATTGGGCACATCTTGAACTTGATAAGATTTCTTAGAAGCTTATACTTTCATGCCTGGTGATTGACTTTTGCTATCTCTAAGTTGAGGGGCTTTATCTTGTCAATTTTGACCATGGTTCATCCCCTTTGCTACGTGTCTGCCTCAGAAACAAATTGAACACACACACACACACGCATGCATGTATCATCAAGAAACTTGAACAAAGTATATGATGAGTTTGATCCTGTTTTTGTAAATTTCACATGCTGTATATCATTCTATCCTATCGGTAAGGCAAATGAAATGTTTGTTCTTGGATAAGATTGAACTTCTATCAAATCCTCTACAAGTACAGTTCTATGCTCATGGGCAGACATCCATTGGTCCATTTTATAATTGTATTGTTATCATTACAACTTCTACTAAGATTTGCAGAGTTTAACTGAGTCTGATTCTTAGAGCTGCCATACACTCACTTGGTGTAGACAACATGCAGCACCTTCCTGGCTTTTGCATACTGTGTAGACCACTATGGTGAAAAGCAAAGATATTATGTCCGTCAACTCAAACTGTGACTGGACAAGGCCATTTGAAGGAACCATCGAGGAAGTAAAAGAAAATTACTTTGTAGAATTTCAGTCTTAAAAAAAAAAAATCATCAATGCCCATAGGGAACATCTGGTCCATTCATGAATCATTGAAATGACAGCCGTAGCCCTTCCACCAAGTGAGCAAGACCCCTTTGAATTGTAGAGTGGTTGTAGACAAGAGACATTGCAGAGAGGAATATCTCATGTTGATACATTGTGTTGTCATGTAACAGGAAATTGTGGTCATTTTAGTTGACACTTCAAAGCAAAAAACTGGGTCAGTCTGATGTCAGTTTTGACTCTGCATCTTTGAAGCAAGTCAAGTATTAGTCAAATATCCTTTGCAACGAAAATGGACCTTGTGGGGTTGATCTGAGCCATGTACTCTTAGATAGTATCAGACTGCTAGGCTTGGGTTGAAGGGCTGTACCTAGGTCATGGGTCAAATGGATAACTTACTCAAAGCAGTGATCGGTAGCAGTCCCATCCATTAACAACCCTACTATAATTAATCGATTCACTTTCTGGAGTGGCCATCCTCGTGAGGTTAGTGCATGTTAATTGGAAGTATTTCCTTTTGTTCATTTTGCAACTTTCTCAAAAATTGCTTAGCACTCCTGTTCACATTTAGTATTTGACAGATTGGTCTGCTACACATTCTAGACTTGCAAAGTAGAATTCATCCACCTGCATCTGTTAGGGTCATTTTCTAAAGATGTAAGGCTGTTACTCTGAATCATGACTGCTAGTCTTATTTATCCACCTTTACATTTTGTGTCTAGATGGTTGGAGTGTCAAAGAGGTTGCCGCCCATACTACGCCTTATTGAGATAAAAGCTGTGGCAGAGCAATTACATTTCAAAGTATCAACTTTGTTGCTGCATGGTGGAAAGCCTTTAGAAGCCATCATATGGTTCCAGCAACATATTTCATCCTACAAAAGGCTTGTGGGAGCTCCAGAAGTTGTATTTCTTCACTGGGAATGGTCGAGTAGGCAGTTCTTAGTATTTGCTGAGTTATTAGAGACAAGCTCTGCACCCATTCCTTCCACTCTCTCTCTTCTTTCTGTTCCTCCTGAAAAATCATTGACTGACACAGAACTTCAGCCAGCATTCTACTATCAGGCAGGTGCCTGCTCATTACTGAAATTCTATTATTTCTAGCAATGGCAGTGCCCCTCTCATCCACTAAGAGAGAGGACTGCAGTTATATTATCAACTCAGTATCCAAATCTATATCCATCAATCCCTTTTTTTCTTTTGTAATCTCTCCCTCTCTCTTTGCTCTTTTTTTTTTTTGCATCAGATTGTAATTCTGAATTTGTTGATACGTTTGGCAACAGATAGCAGCAAAGCTCTTGAGGCAGAAAAGATATTGCTTAGAACTTTCTTTGTCTCAGTTTGAATCAAGCAAAAAATTGCCAGGTGCAGAAGAAAATGAAAGCAGCTCAGAATCTGTTGTACCCTCTGTTTATGTGGGCCAATTTGCTCGGTTACTTGAGCAAGAATATGGATTTTCAATGCAACCGTAAGTCCTGGAGGTTTGCATTCAATGTTTTCTGGTGTTGTTTCACGTTGATGCTGACATTTGAATTTTGACCTTGCAGACTTACGGACGCAGATTATGTGCGGTATGCTCTCGGAGAAGGGAAGAGGTTTCAAGATTCATGTGAAATCATTGCGCTACTGAAGAAATGTCTTGAATCATACAATAACCTGAAAGCTCAGAGGATGGCTGCTTATTGTGCGGAACTTATGGGGAGAGAGTACTTCATTGCTGGGGATTTTAGTAATGCAAAGCTGCTTTTTGAAGGCATCTTGGTTCTTTACAGAAAAGAAGGTTGGGTAACATTGCTTTGGGGGATCCTTGATTACCTGCGAGAGTGCTCAAGGAAACTCAGTTTAACCAGAGACTTTGTAGAATACTCCCTCGAAATGGCTGCATTGCCTATATTATATGGCAGTGGCATGGCTGCTACTGATCGACAAGAAGAATACAGCCCTGCTGGTCCACCTAGTCTACTCCAAAGAGAGTGCATACAGAAAGAAGTTTTTGTGGTATTCAATGGAGAACCCTTACTGATGTCAAGTGAAGGCAGCGCCAGCCTCTGTGTGACGGAAGATGCTCCCCTTCATCTTGATATAGACCATGTTAGCCCCTTGAGAGCGGCGTTTCTTGCTTCTGCTGCTTTTCATGAACAAGCTGTCAAGCCCAGTGCACCTACATTGCTTACCATTTCACTTCTAACACAATTACCACATCCAGTTGAAATCGACCAGTTGGAAATCCAGTTCAACCAGTCTGAATGTAATTTCACTATTGTCAGTGATCAAAAATTGAACATGGAACAAGCGTCTCTTCAGGAACATGGTTTTCAGTTAGAGGGTGCTCCAGATCTGATACTTGTTTCTAACAAGTGGTTACGATTGACGTATGAAGTCAAATCAGGTATTTGTCAAACCCTCTCATGCATACATCTGTATTTTTTTACATCTTCTGTCCATAAATTTGAGTATTTTGTATGGCTAACACAGGACAAACTGGAAAGCTTGAGTGCTTATCTGTTGTCATAAAAATTGGACGACACTCTAGGATTTGTTGCCTGGCTGAGAGTCCAGCATCCATGGAGGACCTGCCACTTTGGAAGTTTGAGGCTCAGGCAGAGACCTTTCCAACCAAGGACCCAAGTCTTTCACTCAGTGGTCAGAAATTTATCCAGATTGAAGAGCCAGATCCTCAAGTTGATCTTCTTTTAGGTGACTGTGGCCCTGCATTAGTGGGAGAAGACTTTGTGGTTCCTGTGACAATAACTTCAAAGGGCCACAAAGTTCTCTGCGGTGAGCTGAAGGTCAATCTTGTAGACACAAGAGGAGGAGGATTAATCAGCCCAAGAGACCATGATTCATTTGCTTTCAATAATCTACATGTTGAGCTTCTCAGTATTTCTGGATCTACTCACGAGGATAAAGCACAACACGATGCCGATGACGTCAAAAAGATTCAGCAATCATTTGGTTTGTTGGGGATCCCAACTTTGAACATTGGAGAATCATGGTGTGGCAAACTTGAAATCAGATGGCACAGACCCAAGCCGGTCATGCTTTATGTGTCACTGGGCTACTCACTGACCAGGTGTGATGCCAATGCTCCAAAAGTTCATGTGCACAAGAGCTTGCAGATTGAAGGTAAAATCCCTGTGACTATCCACCATAGGTTCATGATGCCATTCCGGCATGAGCCTCTGCTGCTTTCTAATGTCAAGCACAACACTGATCCTGATAGCTTGCTCTCACTCGCTTTGAATGAAACAAACATCCTCATTGTCAGTGCGAGGAACTGCACTGAGGTTCCATTGCGGCTGATATCCATCTCTATCGAGACGGATGACAATGACACAGCTAGTCAATGTGCAGTTCGATGCTCAAGCAGTTCAACTGAGTTCTCCCTTCTTGCACCTGGGGAAGAATACAGGAGGGTGTTCTCCGTCACACCTGAGGCAAGTTCTCCGAAAATCAGCATGGGAACAGTGTGCCTAAGCTGGATCAGAGATTCGCAGCAGTTGCATTCTGCATCTGATATAAAAGTCGCAGGTTTTTTGACAAGACACAAACTCCCTGATGTGAAAGCAGAGAAGCCGCCATTGGTAGTGATCCTAGAATGCCCACCCCATGCAATTGTAGGCGTTCCATTTTCATGCTATTTGAAGATTCGAAACCAGACAAATTTGCTTCAGGAGATCAAATATTCATTGGTGGATTCCCCAAGCTTTGTATCATCCGGTCCCCACAATGATGCTGCCTTCATTCTTCCAGACTCCGAACACATTCTGAGCTACAAACTTGTCCCATTAGCTTCAGGCCAGCAACAGCTACCACGGATTTCTGTTACAGCAGTGAGATATTCAGCCGGGCTTAATCCATCACCTTCTGCATATACATTGTTTGTGTTCCCATGTGAGCCGCATTTCGAGACAAATAGAGAGGAGGCAGTCAAAGAACCTGGTCCCATCTCTGCTGCATAGGCCATCACCGTCAGGGGAGAATTTCTGCTGCCACCCCGTTAGCTGGTCTGATCTGTAAGCCTATGGGATATAGGTCGACAGACTCAACGCCAACGTCGCTTGGGCTCACAGGAAAAATCCATGCTTGTGTAGGCTGGCCTGTACATAGGTGAGATCAGGAGCGTGCATGTTTGGGTAGCTGTTGCTGTTGCGACAAGAATAAACAATCTTGATGCGCCTAATTTTTAACGTTATCTAGCGCCATTGATTGTCTGATAACAGATTCTTCATGGATCAAAATTCAATCCTTGTACTTAGAAATGTTATTTAAATTTATTATAAGATTCTTCACCTCATGACTTAGGGATGATAAATGTCTGCGACTGATACCTTTGAACTACAGAAAAGATGAGAAAGCCTGGGATGACATGCGTCCGTCCAATCACCCCTTGTTTTTCTTTTATTGTTTTTTAAAAAATACATTTAAATCTGAAACATGTGCCGAAAAATACCATGAAGAATTTCTACATTCAATGAACCAAATAATCCAACACATTCCATTATTTCAATTAATGAACATTGATTCTTGAAATATCCAGCAAACCAATTTTGCAGAAAAAGACTTCTTTTTGGCAAAGCCCCAGTATTTATTTGCAGGCTTACCCAGCTTGTGGGAATTCATATTTTCTTCTTTGATGGCTTCTCAAACATTGGAATTTGAAAAGGAGTTGGATATGTTCTCATGACAGGTTTGTTTTTATAAAACAGACGAGAAAAAGAAAGGAACTCAGTAAACAAACTAGTAAGCTGTGCCGTTGGACACAGCATTTTTCGGCAACTTGCTCTCTATTCCCACATCGCCAAGACAAGCTAAGATAGCATCTCGACATCCGATAAAGGCAACAGCCGGCCACCATCCCAAGC
>JAXCLR010000050.1:82629463-82642235 GCA_035584095.1 Annona squamosa | reverse complement strand
TGTTCTTCTCCCATTTTCAATTCTGGACAGATTCTTCTTCTTGAAGTCGATCTTGGGGTCGACTTGAACAGCGACTTAGCCTTCCATGCTTTATTTTCTTCAAATATATATGCCTTAAACATTTCCATAAATATTTTAGTAGCCAAGACTTACTCAAATTGATTTGTTAATCATCAAAACATGGATTTAGCTAGTTTTTCATATATTTTCAACAAAGAGCAATCCTCTCATAGCACTACAAAAATTTATATACAACAAAAGATTTGTTAGAAAAATTTTGGCACAGTTTCCCTTAAAATATAAAGTTTGCACTTGTAATGCAAGTAGAAATAAATTTTTAATTAAGTAGAGGTGGCATGAAACTCTTACTCAATAGTCAAATTAGTAATTAAGAAGAAATTTTGATTCTTTCTAGTTTATAAAAAATGAATATATAATCCTGCGGATCCTTATCCAAGAAGGAGAATCCTCCACTAAAACCACCAAAATATACCAAAAAAATGTATAAGAGAATTAGATATACATTAACTCCTCACTACATGATCTCCCTTACTCATAATCTGGGGTGTGTTTGGGAATAGATAACACTTTTGATGAAAGTTTAATGAAGTAAAATTGTAAAATGATGTGATGCGATAGGGGTAATAATGATAAGTAAATAGGATAAAGTTAAAATAGATAAGTTAGTTGTGTGGGTAATTGTGTAAAAATGATTGAAAAATAGAATAGTTGTATAGAAAAATATGAATAAATGATTAAAAAATAGAGTAGTTATGGAAAGTAAAAAAATTTTAACCTGACATTTTTTAAGCATTGCCAAACACACCCCTGATATTGTCATAATCTATTGCTAAATTATTATCTTATCCTATTGGGAGACCTGCATAACTATCACCTAAGAGTGACAAAACAACGATAAGAGCTCCAGTAAACTCATTAAGTATTATGCAATTAATAGATTTAATTCAAAGTCAACAATATATCTATTAATGCGTATATGAATGATCTTTGTAACATACAATAATTTATATATCTCGGGATGCGACTCTCACATTGATGATAGAAACCCAAACCTATAAAAATCATCAGGCGACTTGAAACACCTCTCTCACATTGACATTAGGGTCAAGATCACCATCACCAATTGTGCAGTTTGAAAATGTCCCTCTCTCGCATTGATACTAGGGTCGAGACCACACAACTATTCCATACCCTTACATGCATATATAGCACTTAGGCTATCACCCTTTTTACCCATTTAGATCTTCACCTTTATGAGTGTATACACAAGCACCCATAAAGCATATGAGGATAAAATCGATAACCAATAATAACAATTATGATCCATGGACATAAAAAACATGTGAATAACATATAACTCCGAAATATAGACTTAACGCAATGATAGAAAAATGCTCAAATTATGAAAATGGATAAAACATCCTCCTCATACCACGCTTCACAACACAATAACAACATACCATGAAAGTACTACCTTATATTTAATTATAACTAATTTGTATCATAAACAAGTACACTAATCCACCATTTTCATAAGCTCTAATAGTAGGGCTTTTCAAAACCTCGACTCAAATTTATTATTTTAACTACATCACATCACCCTCTTAATTCACAAGAGGATCTTACCCTCATTTCTTCCTTCAATCACCTTTACATGTATGTCATACTAAACTACACTAATTTTCACCATTAAAACACTATTCATTTTCTTCCTCATGCCAGGTTTTTTAAACCCATCACCTAAATCACCCAAAAATATTACCCAACAATATTCACATGCTCATATGGCATTAAGAAAAAAGATTGTTAAAGAAATTTTAAGAAAAATAGAAGGAAAGACTACTTACATAAGAAAAATAGAAGAAAAGACTACTTACCTAACTTTACACCATTTTTCCTTAAATTTCCTCAAGCTCTAATTCTTGAATCTTCTTAAACCACCATTTTCCTTTTTCTTCTTCTTCTTTCTCTTTCTCTCTCTCCTACGTTTCTTTTTCTTTTTTTTTTTTAATCAGGGCCTACTCTTTTCAAAAGAGCTAGGGTTCATAGCCTTATGAACCCTTCTTGATTTTTTTTGTTATGTTATCATTTAATATAGATAGAACATATACAAGTGAATAATTATAATTCAATTTCAATCTTTTCACCCATCATTTAATAAATATTCAATGTATAGCATAAATATTTCTTAGTGTTTAATTATCTTTAATTAAATTTATCTACAACATTTACTAAAATAATTTAATCAATTTTTTTTTAAAACATGTCTACATATTACATCAAAAAAATATTGAGACTTGGAGTTCCTCATCATATCAACAGAAATAATATACATAGCAAGACTACATTTCTGAAAAATTCTATAATATTAAGGTGTGTTTGGTATTCCCAAAAACTTATTAATCTAAAACTTTTCTATTTTTAATTATTATTTATATTTTCTATACAACTAATCTACTTTTTAATCATTTGTTTACATCTACTCATATAAATAATCTATTTTATTTTAACTTTATTTTCTTTACTTCTTATCATTATCTTTATCATATCATGTTACTTCTTCTAATTCAAAAACTTTTATACAAACTTTTACACCAACAAAATTTTCATTTAAAAGTTTTATTAAATACCAAACACAACAGAAGATATTTTGACCTTAAAAATAAGATAAAAAGAAAATTAACAAATATAAAATAAATAATATAAATATAAAGTTAAATATAAATGAAAATAATATAATTGCAACATGATAAATACAACATGATAAATATGTTTTCAAACATAAATTTAAAATAATATAAAATATGCAAATATAAAGAAATATTATTTAGATATCATGTATATAATATATTTTATTATAAATATAAAAACGAAAATCAAGCTTAGGTTCATTTGAACCTTAACCATGTTATATTTATAAATTAGACTTTTAAGTTTAAATTCTTTGGTCTTCGGTTATAAAAATGCAAATTTGAATAAAATTTGGTCGGCAAATTTGGGCTTAACCCAGCCTAAGTTGCACCCCTAATCTTAAATAAATCATCGAAAAACATCTTAGAATTGATCTTCTAAGAACGGTCAAAGAAGGCCTCATCTTAGACTAGTCTTAAAACCCATTTTATAAATTTTTTGTAGCAAAATGATTAATCTTGGTGTGTATTATCTATAAATCAAGGTTTACCAATTTTGAATACATGTATGTAATTATTTTATTTTTTTAAACATTGGGGTATTGTTTGCAAAATTTTTATACACATATTCAAAATTGGTAAAATTTGATTTATAGGTAAACACATTTAGATTAACCATCTTATTAAAAATATTTTGAAAAATAAAAAATGAGTTTTTAGAAGATCATTTTGCAAACATACTGCTCCTGAAAAATTTTATACATGTAAAAAGAAGGAAGAAGAAAGTATACGAAAGGATACCCTACATAAAATATATGGGCATTGACTTGTGGCTTCTAATTAAAATGCTCTTTTATTATTCACTTTAATAAATATAATACTTAAAAATCAATGCACATCCAATGATTTTTTTTTATATTTTATGTATACGTCGTGACAACCCGATATTATAATTAAGCACATTCACACCCTCACACTATGGAGAGAAATTTTTCCTAAACCTTAACGGCAAGGGAAAATTATAAACCCCCGTCAGGAAAATTGTAAAGAGAGATGATTATGTCTGCTTGGGGTGAAAATACCTATTTTTTGAAAAAATTTTACACAATTATTAATTTAAATGTATTTAAGATGTATATCAATTTTTACCAATTTTGGAGTTTTTAATTTTTTTGTATTTTTAAAAATCAATGGATTTAAATTACTAAAAATGTTATCCATTGATTTTTAAAAATCTTAAAAAATATCTTCGGTATCTAAAAATATCCAAATTTAGTAAAAATTGATATAAATGTTAAATACATTTAGTTTAATAATTATGTAAAAAAATTTCAAAAAATAGGTATTTGCACCCGATGCACATAATCAGCTCTCTTTACAATTTCCTTCCCGTATACTTAGATTAACAATTTTATGAAAAAAGTTTCAAAAAAAATAAAAAAAGTTAAATACACCCGGTGCACTGCCGGGTGCATTTCTAAATAACCCAATTATAAAACCCCCAGTAAATCTATAAAATACCACAATATAGCTACTGCAGAAATCGAACCACGCTGAGCCCAACAGAGCGTGCTTAATTGCCCCGATGCGGCCACATCCAATGGTTTTTGTAGTATCCTCCTCAACCCTTTTAAACGGATTAGATGCTGTTGAAATTCTACTCACTGTCTTTTTCCTTTTCTTTCCTTGTACAAGATTCCCAAAATTTACCACCAGCCATGTGGGCTGGTGGTCACACCTGTGTCCATACTAAGGACAAGTCTTCATTGGTTGGGAGTGTTAAAGTTTGTCCCTGATTTGAGGTATTTACAATTGTCTTTTTTAAGTCGGGTATTTTCTGTTTGCTTTTCTATAACGTGGGTTCTTAACCTGTCTAATTTATTATATCAGAATGTTACAATGTATATAACACTCATTAAAAAAAATCCCAAGAATTTCTTGTGGCCCCGGACAAGTAGATATATATATTATACAGTGCGACATAAAAAAAACACCCAATCTTCCTGCTTGGGGCCCTTGTGGCATAAACCTGAGACATTGGTTGTTATTTTCTATACTGGGTGCATCATAATTCGTGGAAGTCATCAAAACTATTTATGAATTTCTGCTCCTTTTCATTGACCAATTTCCGAATTTTTTTTCATGTCGTCCATTTGAAAATTTCTTAAGATTATTAATTTAGATAAGTATTAAAAGTGTAAGTCGCCGAAAAGAGTTTATTCATACAAATTATCAGGCTGCAAAACCGAATCCCAGGCTACGCTGCAGGAGAGCAGAATCCTCGGGTAGAAATTGCTCTTTAGCCTATTGCCTGCTATATTCCACCAAGTGGGGGCCATATTAGGAAACTGTAATTAGTTAGAAATTAAAAATCAATCTGTATTATAATAACAAGTCATGCTTACTTTTTTCTAGAATTATTAAGTTCTCACGCCAAATAAGTTAGGCACACAGATATCATGTTTAGTTTAGAAAATGACAGTATTTTGGTATGTAAACTATGGATCCCCGTCAGGCTGAAATCTTCATTGAAGTGACATTTACCTCAGTAAATCTTCCATAAAAATACATAGGGTAACTAATAAGATAAAAAAGGGAAAATTTTCACCTCCGGAGCCTACCGTTTTGATATGATATATTAGAACTTAAAATTTAATATTTAGCGTTAAATCATTTTTATTACAGTTGATTTTACACATTTATAGATAGAGCTTCGTATAATGATATTATATAAATGAAAGGTTTTCTATGATAATAAGAAAAGGTTGCATAGAAGAATTGTGTATGCGTGCATATATATGAGTATTTATGCAATGATGATTGGCTGTGCCACATAGTCCTACGCAAAACAAGCTCTCGTGTATTCAAATGTAATAACACTTTACTCAATTATTTATTTATAGGTGTGTTTGGAAAATAATAAAACTTTTGATGTAAAGTTTTTTATGTAAAAAATTTTAAAATGAGAGAAAATGATGTTATATAATTAAGATAATGATGATGAATAAAAAGAATAAAATTAAAATAGATAGATTAGATATATGAATAATTGTATAGAAATGATTGTACAATGAAGAAGTAAAGAAATAATTTTAAAAATAAAACAGTTATGGTGAGTGAGAAATTTTTTATCTAAGCAAATACCCCCATATAAAAATATATTTTCGATAATTTAGATGTTAAAAATACAATTCTAAAATTAATATTTATATCAAACTATTATATTATGTTAATTTTGTACCATTTTAAGATGAGACTTATATGCATGTTTGATTTGTGTTTGATTTGGATGTAAATTAATATGCACTTGAATATTATCCTACATACATATATATCTGAATTACTTAGAAGTTAACACACTTAATTTTCTTCAATTATTATTTCATATTTTATACAATTATTTTACTATTTTGTCCTTAGTTTTCTTACTCGTATCATGTCTTAACACTTACTTTTTTCAATTATTATTTATATTTTCCATACAAGTATCTTACTATTTTGTCCTTTTTTGCGTGACTCCCACCATTTCATTATTTAAAAAAAAAATAAAATTATACAACTTTTTTCTTATCACCAAACATACCCATTTCCTTCCGGTTATTTGCACCATCAAACCATGAGTTGCCTAGTTTCAACAGTCTGTTGGGCCATACATTTTGACCCCTTGGGCCATGGGTCGAACAGATCCAGCCCGTGAATCTAATGCATGCCTTACGAAATACGAATGCAAGAAGCTTCGGAAATAATTAAATAAAATAATACAAATAAATAAATAAATGTCCAAGAAATTAAAATATACGAAAATACCCTCGAAGTCTCGAACGCGTAGCAACTAGCAGATAAAGAATTAATGAGTTTTTATATATTTATTATTAATTTTTCACGAAAGCAATTTCGGCTACCTTTTATTAAATAATAAAATAAATGAAAAAAGCAGAAGAAGAAGACATGAAAAATCATAGCTACGGATTTTGATCAAAACAAAAAGGGAAAACACGGGAGGGTTTCGCCTCTGGGAAGCTCCGGAAAAATCCCTTTTTGGCTCTCTGTAGCTTTCGCTCTCTCTTTTTTAGGGTTTTGTATTTTTATTTTCTTTTTCTTTCCTTCTACGTTTCTGTGCGTTGAATTCTGTATTTTCTCATCTGTTTTTTTTCCCCTTGATTTTTGTGGTGTTTTCTGGTTTTTTTCGGTTGGGAATTACCATGAGATTTTCAAGGTCGGTGAACATGGCGAAAGGTGGGGCCTTTTCTGTAACTCGTTTGAAATCTCTGTAATTTTCCCCTTTTGTGATGCAGTATCTTCTCGCCAGGATTTCGTCTGCATAGTTGATTTTGCTGGTTGAATTTTAGTTTTGTCTTTTCTTTGAAAAAAAAATTCAGTTAAGGGTTTAGGGTTTAATATTGGAATTGGAGCTGTGAAAAAAATTTCGTTTTCTGGGAGTCTGGTTTTGCTTGTAAGACAGCGAATTTTGGTAGGGTTTTTATTGAATCAGCATTGCGGTTGTAGAATTCGGTATTTTTTTGCAGTTTCTGAGATTTAACTATGGTTTAAGGTTTGTAAAATGGAAGATCGAGTGGTTTTCTCGTGTTTTTTAATTCGATGCAAGAGAAAGAGAGGATGATGACGAGATCAGTTCCTATCCGAGCCTAGTGATCATGTTAGGTAGAGAATCGGTAAGCGCCGCAGTAAGTCTTCAGCAGAATTCCGTTCCAACGCCGCCGCTGATGCAGGGCATGAAATTAGTTATGACAAGTGATGGAGCAACCATTT
This sequence comes from Annona squamosa, assembly GCA_035584095.1. Taxonomy (NCBI): domain Eukaryota; kingdom Viridiplantae; phylum Streptophyta; class Magnoliopsida; order Magnoliales; family Annonaceae; genus Annona; species Annona squamosa. Next base: position 82,634,814 of record JAXCLR010000050.1, on the reverse strand, counting down.
ACAAGCCGCCGGAGAATTCGCCTACATTCCACAGCGGCGAGGGCGAAGCTCCTGTCGCCCCTATGGGCTCCGCCGCACCCATTGCCCACCATCAACCCATGAGAAGGAAGCGCGGCCGGCCGCGGAAGTACGGTGCCGGTGGTACTGTGGCTCTCGCACCGACGCCCATCAACTCCATGCCTCTACCTTCGTCCCCGACACCACCCAGTGGAGGAAACAGCGGCGGGTTTTCTTTTCCGCCGCCCCCCTCGTTTATGATGAAGAAGGTGAGGGGACGGCCACCGGGTTCCAGCAAGAAGCAGCAGATGGTTGCTTTGGGTAATTACCCTCTCCTTCTCCCGTGTCTCTAGTCCTTTGTTGTTCCCGTTTCTGTGTTTTCTTCCTCTAGTTTAGATGATATGAGTTTCTTTGGCGTATTTATATTCTGCTGTCGAAATGGGCTTGTCTGTTATAAGAGCCTGAGACTGTTTGAACTGGGGAGGGAGGTCATGATAGAAAGAACTTATACTGTTCTGTGGGAGTTGGGTGGAATAGTCTGGTGTTTGACCGATGGAATTGGCTTGACGTTAACGGGATATAAGAAATACTAAATGGGTGTTCTTATTTTTCGGGGATCTGGTTGCTGTTAGATCTGAGTTCTGACTCGTAGTATGGAAGTGAGGAAGTTACGTGAATGCCCTTAATAAACTGCCAACTGTTATTGTTATTAAATTTAAACAAAATCATTCCATCATAGATTCATCGACTCCTTTTCATTGGGAGGGTAGAAGGAATAAGTTTTGCTATTGTCAATTATTTGTAAGAAGTAATGAATTAGTTTCTGCATAATTTTGTGTTTATGGTTATTTATTTTGAGTCCCAAGCTCAGTTATGATTTGGTTTTAAATGAGGTTTTCAAGACAGAAGCTTACAGTTCCCGGATTTCATTTACTCTGTGCTTCAAGATAATTTACATAATTTTCATGTATGTAAGTTTTGGTTCGTCAGTGTTGGGAATATCATTTAGTTATTCCTTAAACTCCACATTAAGAAATCGGTAGCATCCGTTTTACCAGAGACTGTCTTTCATGTCGATTAATTCCGAAAAATCAAAATATTAGTCTAAAGATCTCTTTTTTTAAACTTTTAGCACAATTCATCGTGCGGAAATGGCTTGCAGGATCTGCTGGTGTTGGATTCACTCCGCATATCATTACAGTTAAAGCTGGGGAGGTATGAGTTTTCTTTTGATGCCTGTGTTGTGTTATTGATTTATTAATTCTGTGGTGAACAATTGCAGAATTTGGATACAGTGCTTTATTTTGATTTGGTTTGGATGTATTATTCGTTTGACAGTCTTCGCCAACTGCTTCTGGAATTTCATGATTTTTTATGCAAGCAGTGGCCAGAAACTATTAGTGTGTTGCTTATGTGCTCTTATGCGTGACTGGAGTATCAAATTTTAACTAATTATGGTCCAAGTAATTATTTGTCCATAATGGCCTTGCTTGTTGTTGGAGAACAGTAATAGCTGCATATTGAACATGTACTTAGGAAACTGCAGCTTGGAATTTGTATTCTGGCATTCCGTTCTCTCTTGACTAGCAATGCACGAGTAACATCGCTGCCTGTTATTAGATGTACAGGGAAAAAGGATTCAGATGTTGGCTATTGACATGATGTGGAACTCCAGAAATATTACAAGTATTTCTCTTGTTATATCCTACAGATATACTGAATCATATTTTATTTGAAATGGTATATGAAATTAATTGTTCACATATAAGACATCTGATATTAGATATCATGACGCTGTATGCTCGTACCTAGTGCAGGAGGTTCCTGCCATATATCATTTACCATTAGCCCCAGCTAAGAGTATTGCATTGACACAGTGATGAATTATTATTGTAATCTGAATTGAAGATGTCCTTCTCAGTATTCTTGATGGACAAATTATGGAGACTTATGCTAACCAAGATGTGTGCAGAAATTGCTGATATAGCCTATCTCCTCAAACATATTTTTATATGACATTTTAGGCATCATCTGTAGTGCAATGCATATTGCAAATAGTAAGGAAGACAATTATATTTTGTTACATTGTTGAAATCTTGTTCGTATGCTTCGAAATTGGTTTAATGACGACGGCCAGGGCCTTTGCAGGTATTTTGTTACTTTGGTAGTCATTTCACACAATAATATTTGTGCCAAAAAAAGAAAAAGAAAAAAACATATATTAATTGGTTTCTTGGTGGAAAATTCTCATTCATTAGCATACGTAAATAGCATGTTCCTGTGATTTTCATTGATTCTCTGCTTTGGTTTATCAAATGCAGTTTCTTTTAAATTTTATATAAATTCAGCCATGTTATTTTTAGACCAATTATTATTCACTGTGGACACATGGTCTGAAACTTAAATAGTTGAGTACACTCAGTGATCTACTTACACACTGAATATTATCTTCAGGATGTATCAGCAAAGATAATGTCGTTTTCCCATCATGGATCCCGGGCAGTTTGCATACTTTCTGCAAATGGTTCCATATCAAATGTAAGTCTGCGTCAGGCAGCAACATCAGGCGGCACTGTTACTTACGAGGTTTGTGAGATAATAGGATTTTTAATTAATTGCACTAGACCTTGATGAATGATATTCTGAACTAGAATGGATACCAAGCTTGGCATTGTGAACTAGAATGGATTCTGAGCCAGTTTGAGTTAGTAGATTAACAAATATGTAATTTGGTTGGATGAAATGGCAGCTGAAATTGGCATTTTGATAAATAAGTACTACTCGTGGTGTCTTTTTATTCATCAAAGGGGTTTCCTTTCATATATCTTGTCAGGTAAAGCATCTAATTTTGTAAGTGATGTTGAGACTATCATCCATCTATGCTCATTTACTATTACTGTATCTTCATCTGTCTTTTTTTATAACTGAAATTGGAGTAGGTTTAATTTTTTATGAATATGACTGCAAGTTTTTTCATTTAGGAATTAAGTATTATATTCAAGATATAGCAGATGGTTACTCTTTGGAGGGATTTTCCTATTTTGCTACATCGTCTCTTTCAATTGGTTAGTCTGCTCCTGGTTTCAATATTTTACTAATAATCTCTGTTATTATATGTGAAGGGACGGTTTGAAATCCTGTCACTTTCTGGTTCATTTCTTCTTACTGAAACTGGTGGCCAACGTAGTCGAACTGGTGGACTGAGTGTATCACTTGCTGATCCTGATGGGCGTGTTTTAGGTGGTGGAGTGGCTGGAATCCTAACAGCAGCATCCCCAGTCCAGGTATGCCATCTATTTCCCCTTTGTGTTTCATTTCATCACATGGAATGTTGGATTCTAAAAGATGCTCGCTGATCATATGAGCTCCTGAATTTTTAACGTGAAAATAGTTGTGGCAACTTTTACTGTATGAGGTAATATAATATGCCGTCATGAGTTTAACATTCCAGCCTCATCATTCATAATTATTAAAGGCTTGTTCCTAACTAGATGAGGTGATTATATGAGATGTACATAGTATGAGTAATTCTATCATTTCTCTGTCTAGTTATTGGCATTCTCTCTTTTGATCAACATTCACTTTGTCAGCAATATTGGTGATATTATTCATGAATATGTCTTTCTGGAGACATCTTTGATAACTTCTTTCCTTGAAAATATATTCTGGGGCCTTCTGGACTGGAAAGCAGTTTCTATTTTCAGTTATAGAAAGAGAAGATTTATACTTCATTATGTGCAATGCTATGAGATTTATGGTTCTTTATATGCTCTCTTTATCGTTACGTAACTGTTTTGAGGTTTAGGCATTGTTAAGCTAATTTGTACGGCATTGCATGCTCCATAGCTGTGGACAATTTCATATTTGTATAATAGTTCGTGCATAACTGAAAAATCTGCACTTGGCAGTAGTGTAGCACAACCACAAAAAACTAGCAATGAAACGGTAGCACTGCTCATTTTGCCCTTCCAACATAGAAATTTTCTACCCCTCATTGTCAGCCCTGAGTTCGATGGCTGCACGTTCATCTCACTCTGGAGGATCAGTAACATTTTATGGTAGGTTGGCCTTTCGGTTAGCAGCCCAGCTTACATTCTTACCTCCATTTCTCCTATTGGTCTCATTTTATGCAGTCTTGCAAATAGATTGGGTTGGCCCAGCACCCTATCCTGTTCTTTCTTGGACCAGGTAATTTGACGCTAATTGCATATATACCCACGTAGTTTGACGCTAATTGCAAATATACTTAACGGAGTTTTACGAATTGTATATTACCCCTACGTAGTTTTACCGAAATTGCATATTTCTTCCACGATGTTACCTGCCGTTTAATAACTTGCCAAATATTTTGGAAAATGACGAAAATGTCCTCGTTTATAATTTGCATATATACTCACATAGTTTGACGTTATTTGCAGTTATACCCACATAATTTCATGAATTCCATATTATCCTCACATAGTTTCACTAAAATTGCATATTACCCCCATGAAACTATGCACGGGTTTCATGGGGTTGATATGCAATTTTGGTAAAACTATGTAGGGATGATATATAATTTTGGTGAAATTATTGGGGGGTAATATGCAATTGTGAAACTATGTGGGTATATATGCAAATTACTAATGAAGACATTTTCATCATTTTTCAAAATATCGGGTGAAGTATTAATGACAGGTGACAGCATGGGGGCAATATGCAATATTGGTGAAACCATGCGGAGATGCAATTCGTGAAACTACGTAAGTATATCTGCAATTAATGTCAAAATGTGTGGATATATATAAATATATCGATATATAGATATATTGAGATATATATATATGTGCAAATTACCCAAAAAAAAAAGATATAAATAACCCTAACCTCCATGCCTATATATTTCTCTTTATTTCAAACTGTTTTATAATATGTGATGTTACTCTCACTTCCAAGCAATGTGGGTATATGCAATTCGTGAAATAATATACAATTTTGGTGAAATTATAGGGGGATATATGCAATTAGTGAAACTATGTGGGTATATATGCAAATAGCGTCAAACTGTATAAGTATATATGCAAATTACTAACAAGGATATTTTCGTCATTTTTTAAAATATCAAGCAAGGTAATAACGGGCAAGTAACAACATTGGAGTAATATGCAAATCATGAAACTACGTTGAGATAATATGCAATTTGTGAAACTACATAGATATATCTGCAATTAACGTCAAAATGTGTGGATATATATAGATATATTGATATATATATATATATATATATATATATATATCTATGGGAACCGATCCTGTGCAGTCCGCTGTAAAATGGACCCCACACATATTAGATTTTAATGAAACTTTATACACTC
>JAXCLR010000050.1:82613150-82629363 GCA_035584095.1 Annona squamosa | reverse complement strand
TATATAAATGTGTGTGTATGCAAATTACCCAAAAAAAAAGAAAAAAATAAATAACCCTAACCTCCATGCCTATATATCTCTCTTTATTCCAAACTATTTTATAATATGTGATGTTACTCTCACTTCCAAGCAATGTATGGTCCGTGAGACACATTGCTCGTGTATTATGTTTTTGTTTTTGGGATCCAAAAGAAGGGAAGCCATTCTTAACTGGGCGTGTAGAATCAACCACCCATGTGTAGCCGATAAGCCAGTATGGTACTCCATTTCCCTGAAATAAATTGGTGTATAGGGCCATGACAATGTGTAATCAACGACTAACCTAACTGCCCTTGCACTTAATGCATCATAGTTGATTGGAAAATGCATACATAATTAATGCTATTTTAATTAAATTTATGATCGTAACATATGATCAAAATTTATGTGTGCTTGTAAACACCAACATGTTGAAGTATTCTGAAATGGTGAACCTTTATTTTGCAGTGTTATATAGCATCCTCTGCCTAATTTAATCATGTCTCTTTTTTTTTGATGAAAAATTTAATCATAACTTTTAGGCATGATAATGAATGTTTGATTTTTATAAACATTAAGGGCAAAAATTTTAATTGAAAGTAAAACATTGTTGTTCCTCTTCCTTGTTCTTCAAAGTTGAAAGCCAGGGGGGCCATTTCATCTTGAGGCTGTTTTGTTTTTTTTCCTCAGGTGATTCTCGGCAGCTTTCTTGCTGACATCGGATCTAAAGAATCAAAGCCAATGAATTCTATGGAGACTTCGGCATCACCTCCGAAGATGAACAACCCGGCAGCGGCAGCTGCAGCTGCAGCTGCTGCCGCTGCTGGGACCAGCAGCCCACCCTCTCGGGGAACAATGAGCGAGTCATCCGGGGGAGCTGGGAGCCCTGCCAACCAAAGCCCAGGTGCATGCAATAACAGCGCCCAGCATGGCATTGGCATGCCACAAAACATGTCATGGAAATAAACTTAGTGCTGCTGTACAGTCTTCAGAAGATTTGAGGAATGCTGCTTGATTGTTTCGTTAAAAACAGACGGATTGAGTTGGCGGCTCGCGCCATCTTCTCAATTTCCCGACCAGACTTGGGCAGAAATTGTGTTAGAAAAATACGTTTCTTTCCGAGGATATATGATTTCGATAGAATGGCTCTGTTTTATTAAGGATGTATGGTTGGTGTAGAAAATGTGGTTATCGTTATTAGCATAGCATCGTATGCCTTATTTGCGTTAACGAATTGTGTAACATCTTTGTAAGAAATCTACTCCATTCAAATAAGGGAACTCACTCAGTGCATTGAACCAGTTCCCCTCAAATAACAGGATTTGCCCTTTATAAAACATCAGATATTTTTTTTGTTAAAAAAATGTTATTGTGTATTTTTTGTTAGTAAGTCACATATTATATTAGATTAAAATAATAAATTGGTCCTAGCAGAAGATCGACGTCCAGTGAAAAATAGACTGTCGACTTAGTCATCTACTTATGAGTAATATTCTCGCAAATTATAATGTGCGTAATTCTCAATTTATCTTTGTTTGTGAGAAATTTTCTATTAATTCGAATTAATTGGGATGACCAGGAATGAACTCAGCGTAACTTTTCATGATTGCTTTTTTACTTTTCGGCGTTTTTTATCATTCAATTTATGTACAGTGCGTGTAGGGTATGATTAATGTACCAAGTGTGGAATCATCAACTTAACTCAAATGAGCAGGGCTTAATCTTAATTAAATAACTTGAATGAATTCGGGTTAACTTTCTATAACCATATTCCATGAAAAAAAAAAAAGAACTTTCTATAACCATATCTTGAGTGTTTTTCATCATTCAGTTAACATATAGCATACGTATGGCATAATTAGTACCCACTATGACGTCATTATTAATTAATGATTACTATTTTTATTTCATGAAATTTTGAATTAACTCGAGTTAACTTGGTTTAACCCGAATTAACTAGGGTTAACTTCCATAATTGCATTTTTAGCATTTTGTATCATTCAGTTCATGTACAATTTATGCTAGGTACGACTAGTACACATTACGACTTGTTATTCAATTATTACGATTTTTATTTTATGAAAAATCTATAAAAATAACTTGAATTAACTGAGCTCTGTCCCAATTAACTCAAATTAACTTGGGTTAATTTTCTATAACTGTACTTTTTTGCGTTTTTCATCATTCGGTTCATATATAATGTCTGGGGGACATGATCAGTACACATTATGATGATTTTATTCAACTATTACTATTTATGAAATTAACCCAGATTAACTCAAATTAACTGGGCTTAATACCAATTAATTATAATGAACTTGGGTTGACTTTTCGCAACTACGTTTTTTTTTTTTTTTGCATCGTTCAACCCATATATGTGGGGTATGATTAGTACACATTGTACTGTCATTATTCAATCATTATTATTTTAATTTTATGAAAAATTAGAGAATTCATCTGAATTAATTTGAATTAACTGGACTTAATTTGAATTAAGGTGGATTACTCGGGCTTAATACGTTTCATGCCTCCCTCTAGTTGCCAATGATAAGTCATTTCGGTCATATTGCTCTTGCCACTGAAAATAGTTATGAAAATTGGTAACTACATTTTTTTTTTCGATGTTTTTCACCATTGCCCTCGCCACTGAAAACAGTTTGAAATTCATAACTGCTTTTTTTTTTGTGTGTGTTTTGAGTTATTGATCATGACTATATGCATGTCAGCCTACATGCGACACATTTCTTTCATCTTTTTATTTTTTCGTGACCATATTTTCCAAGATGTATTTAACCGACCTACAAAATTTTGCCATTTTATAGTACGCCTTTTATATATTTAATTTTATTTTTTAAAAATATCAATTTCAAGGGCGTTTAAGTCATTTTGACCTTTAAATAATTATTTTTAGAAGTAAAAAAACAAATATAGAAAAATATTAGAAAATGATAAAACTTAGTATATAAGTTAAATACACTTAGAAAAATATATGTATAAAAAATTAAAAAAATTAAAAAAGACATTGCTCGTGCGCTGAGATAGAATGCCATCGCATCTAATCATAATCCTTGCATCATTCAGTTCATGTACTAGTACGCACTATGATTTCATCACTTATTGATTACTATTTTCATTTTATGAAAAAGGTATTTGATTATCTAGAATTAACTTGAATTAACTCGAATTAACTTTTCATAATTGCATTTTGCATTTCAGGCATGTCTCATGATGCATGTGAGGTATGATTAGAATACATTATAACACCAGTACTCGATTATAACTATAAAAAAAATTTAAAAAAAAAATTCTACAGAATTAACTTGAATCTACTCGGGTTAACTTCCCATGACTCCAATTTTTTTATGCTTGCATCATTTAAGTTCATATATGGTGTATGTGGGATATGATTAGTATATATTATGAGGTTGTGACTTAATGATTACTATTTTTATATTTTTTATATTAAAATTGAAATTAACTTAAATTAACTGGCTTAACACGAATTAACCATAATTAACTTGGATTAACTTTCCATAACTATATTTTTTTTATATTTGCATTTTTCAATTGATATATAATAGTGTCTATAGGGTTTGATTAGTGCACATATGACGTCATTACCCAACTAACCTAAGTATTCCTAAGTAACTCTAATTAACTGGGGTCTCAAGCAGCTCAACAAAATTCCAGCCTCGCTTCCTCTAGTGCTTGCCGTCGCTGCTCTCGCCGCTGACAACGAGACTGCCAGCTCGTTTCCCTCGAATCCGGACATCTCCGATCGTTCGTCCATGAGAGAGAAGAAGACGAGGGAGAAGAGGGGATTTTGGCTCGCGTGTAGAAAATTGGAAACCACGCCCTTCCATACGATTTTTTCACTTCCCATTTTACCCAGTTCAAGCTCAGCCGCAAGATGCATCTCAACGGACACAATTATTGTTCTACGCATCTCTGGCTAGCACACGTTCTATTTAATCTTTCCCTCTTTACAATATGTAGTGTATCGGGTCTCTGTTTGGTTTCTGATAACACATCTCATTATCCGATCGAGGCGTGTTGATCTCCCCTGTTTTCAACCTATTCTATGATGTGTTGTGTAGGTGGTGTGTGGGCTAGTAGTACCAATGTCATTTTCTCCGTCAGTTTTCTCCGTCAGTTTTTGTCATGTATAATTACTGACTTACTTGGGCTAGTGGAAAGTATGGTATGATGTTGGCAGCCAGATATATGTATATAGCTCGGTGAAGATAAAGAAGACAGCAGTATGTATGTATGTATGTATGTTGTTTGAATTCTGCATGCCATTTAAGGTGAATGTCACCAGTACGATAAAGTAGATATCTAGCTAGTTAAAATAGATGTGGGATAAATAAAGTTAAACTAGATATAGAGTTAAAATTGTGGGATGATAATTAATGATAATGATTACATAGAAATGCTTTCACAGCCATGGTTTGAGGTTCATGATGAATGAATTTGTAAAGCTACTCTCTTAATCAAGATTGGTTTTATCTCAATCAGATAATTAGCCCACTAATAGAGGGAAAATTTTTAAAATTAGTGTATTCATGCGCATCATACGCGCCATGTAAAGCTTTGGGTGAAATTTCATTGGTCGGATTAGCATTGCAATTTGTATCAGCAACAAAGGAAGAATGAACTTTATATTAGAATAAGCTATTCCTATTTTCTCAGCTGAATCTAGATCTTTGCTCTATTGCCAACGTTACCTGTCAATATATTTTCATATGATGGAATCTTTTGTCTTTCATGCCAAAGAAGCTACAAAGGTCTGGCCTCTTCTGCCAGACGGTGGGCCACTTCTTGCCTGAAAATAGGTGTGCAGACCATCAAATGTGGAATGTGGACAGACATCACTGTCACAAAAGAGCTTTTGCCAGCTAAATAGGATCAAATATTTTAATCCCACTGGTACACGATATCTTGCTCGTTGAATTTGCTGTTAAAAATTTTCATCCCAGTCGCTAGCATGATTCCCCCTTAAATTCAACTCAAACCATTTACAATGATATGACATTATGCTTTCCTTGAAGCACAGTGACTATTAAGGAGTGGAGTAGCTTTGCATATTTGTCTCTCAAGTTTTACAATTTTGCAGATTTTACTACATGAATTTGATGATTTTGAATGAATAGCATGTGAGAACTGAGATCCCTGTCGTTATGGTCCATAGGTAAACGAGTTAACTTTGTTCAAGAGATGATGCAAAATGGTGAAACTGATCCCCACATGATATTCTCATTTCTAAGATAGATCCAGCAATCCATCCCACTCGAAATTTTTTGTAGCCCCTCATTGAGGAAGTTGGCCAGCAACCTCCATTTGTTATAATAATGGGATCATGTACATATACTCATAAAGGAAAAGAACAGGTCTAGTCATCTCTTGTATTACAGAGTTTGATTTTTAAAACATTCTCTGTTTGAAATAACAGCGAGAACTCCATATCCAGCAAACATCACTCTTTCTTTACATTTTTTGGTTTTTTGGCCTTCCAGAGTACAACAGTGGAACGTCTCCATCAAATGACTGCTCGCATATGATTTCCACCCCCTACTCATCTCGAACAGATGATGAACTTGTCCCACTCTCAATGGAGGGGAAAAAAAATAAGAGAAAAAGGGCGGGAAAAATGTATACTCAAAGAAAAATGTTAGAAAACACACACCCAAAAACAAAAAGCACACTAGAGGAAACTGAAGTTGTTGATCCTTCCAAAGCTACCACTGGCATAAGCGTTGAGTAGTATTTCATTCTGCGCTGACCAAAATTCTGCTTTCAATCCACTTCTTCTCACTGCTTTCAAAATCTTGTTCTTGTGTACACAGCCTGTGACCACCACCTTTTGGCTGCTCACTTCCACTTCGACCTTCTCAATGCCTGCAAATCATCACCACCCACATGCCTTTCATATCACATAATTTCTACTTGAAAGAGTTTTTTCGTAGTACTTGATTATTTTTACGGTGGGCCACACTATCTCATAAGCCATGCTAGCTATAAAACCCCACCTCATTTGAAGATCCCAGAAATCTAATAAAAAAGGTGTAGTCATGATGAATAAAACACAGTTGTCATTGCTAATTTGTGAAAGATTCTTGATGGTTTCAAGGCAAGTACAAAACTAAAAGATGTTGAAGATCACATACCCTTTATTTTGGATAGGCATTTTCTCAGTCTCTTTTCATGTATTCCCACCATCTCCACCTTCAGCTCAACAGTCTGCAAACAAGCAGGAAACTATCAGCTCTTTCCAAATAAGCTAAATCTTCTTATATTCATGTACCTAGGAATTGTTTCACTTGAACACAGATCAGCTGAAGTAGACCTATATTCATAATTTATTTTTTCAAATTGTTTACGAGACAAGTCACATCAGCAGCTGTGATTTGTGGATCCTGACGGGTCAAACTCCAAACGGAGTTCTGAAAATCACTTCGCGGTCGACAAAATACGGCAGTTGGGCAATGTGAAAATTAAGTGTAACATGAAATGAAGGTTAAAAATCAACACCAAAAACAAGTGAACATGCAATGAAGGTTAAGAAATCAACACCGAAATCAAGTGAAGGATAAAAGATCAACGTCGAAATCAAGTGAACATGAAATGAAGAATGAAAAATCAGCATCAAAATCAATTGAACATAAAATGAAGGTTAAAAAATGAACTCCAACCAAGGAACAGAAAATGGACGCTCGAAACTTTTATTGTTTTAACTGCCATTTTAGAACTCCAGTAAGGAAGAAACATACCTCCATGAACAAAAAAGAAAAAACTCAGTTTGAAATGAAAGGGATTGGACTGGTGATGGGAAGATGAGCAACAAAGAAATCAAAGTCACAAACAACAAAAGGAATGTTGGGGGAATGAGCGAGGGAATGTTGTCGCATTTATACTAGGGAGGAAACATAAGAAAAGTTTTCGAATAAACAGCAATGTGGGGCCCACCAAGACCAGTGACGGGACAGGAGAATCATATGACCACAGGATATACTCCATCCTCAGATCCGAACCACTCGTCTGATTTGGACCAGCGAAATCGAAGCGCATGGGCGTCAATCATCTAAATAGAACCCACCTGGCCATCCCTATCAGTGGCTTCCACAAGGGATGGATGGCCGTTGGTGAAAACAATGGTCAAGATCATCGGAAAATGGGGCCGAGAGATATAAATTACAAAATTCCCACAAAGTGAAATTCCTGGTTCTGATGTTCTGCAAAGTACAGGACCCGAGGAACGTATGTATGATGACTCCGCAGCAGAACAAGGCATGCAATGCAAGTATGTAGGATATTTTTTTTTTTTGTTCTGTTTCTTTAGCTTGCTTTTTCCAAAGGGAGGGAAGGCAAGGAAACAGCCATACCGAGGTGGAGGAGTGGGTGTGTGTTTTTGAGGGTGTGGAGCTCAAGGACCAATGCATGCCATGCCTCTGGGCTGAAGAAAGCTAAGGTTGAATGGATGGTTATGATGATAATGAAGGGGTTGACGGTCCAACTTAGCTTTTTGGGAGGTCTTTGGATATGGAGAAGCACTCAAAATATACAGTTGGGGGTTGTCTGAATTGCAGGCAGATCGGAATTACCAAAAGAAAGAGAAAGGAAAAGGAGTAAAAAGCAAAAGGAGAGGGAAGGAAGGGGGCCACAGATCATCAGGTGATGGACCCTCATTCAAGTTTGGTATTTTTATTTTTTTCGGGGGTAACGTGTTCCTCCATCTCCCATGCAAGCATATATGCTGTCCTAGCCTATGGTTTTCCTCTCTTGCACTCTGCTTCCATGGGCAGAAATCAAGGGAAATGATTCATGAGGTAGCCCTACCATAATGACGGCCATGATTATTATTTTTTATCATGAGCTTTATTTTTCGGAGTTTCTATAAAACTGAAAACTTAGCTATCATACTAATGAAAGTCTCTTCTGTATTACTAAATTAAAATAACTTAAGAATGAATTGTGAATATGATTCCTTTAAACTTTGCTCCTTATTGTTTGACATGAGGTGAAAATCAGCCCGGGTTCTACCCAGTTCAGGTGTATCCAACCATAATTGACTTATTTATAGAGATTCCGACTTTACGATGTTTCTGTTACAGGACAATTTCTTTCGCAACATTATTATGAATCTTTTTTTTTTTTTCCTTTTCAGATTTTGATGTAGTAATTCCTAGAAATTCCATTGGACCGGTCTCCACCTATGAATGTCCAATAAATATAAAATAGGCAAGTTTTTCTTGAGTAAGATGGATAATGGTTTTGAAAAAAAAAAAAAAATTAGACCATAAGGTAAATAAATATAAAGTTGTAGACAACAGTACTCTTATCCAAAGAATTCCAAATCACTTACATTTATATATTAACATGAATACATCTTACACAGGGATGCTTATATGAAACCCTTTTCCTACGTATTTCTTTTCATTTTCAACATCTAGATGTTAATAAAAAAATCATTATATCTATTGTATTTAGCATTACTTATATTATTATAGTAACTATTTCATTTGTTTAACATCATTGTGGGTATGCCCTGTCTACAAACATGCAAAATCAATGTAATAAAATGATTTAATGCTAAATATTAATTTTTAAATAGCATTTTCAACATCTAAATCATCAAAAATATCAATGCTACATGGATAAATAGTATTACCATATTTTACAATATATATATATATATAAATGATCTAAGCATTTTTCTAAATTTACACGTAAATATATTTATTTTTGAGCAAATATAGCCTATGAACATATTAGATTTAGAGGAAAATTGTTTTAATAATTAAACAAATTATGTTAAATACAATTAATGGATTGAATTTTCTAGAAAGCATACAAAAAACTTAAAATTTGAGGAAATTACATACAATTGCTTCTATGTAATTCGGTTATATAGAAGCAAGGAACTTCTAAAAAATCCCTTCATTTACTGCCTTAAATAGGGATTTATTGTGTTTTAAAATATTTGTTAAGCTTAAGAAGGTAACATGTTGATAAAAGTTTGCTTAAGTCACAACTTTATAATTTAAATTAAACATGTTAGAATCTTTACTTCCTAAGGGATTTAATTTTGTTGCCCATTACAAATTTTATCAACATAATAATTATATTCTTACATAAACAAATAATTTTAATCAAAATGAATAACCGGAATTCATTAATTAACCTATTAACAAATTAAGGAATTTCCCTGGGTTCCCTGGAATCGGGTCGCATACGGGGTTCCTTTCCAAGAGTTGGAGACCCTTTGTTTACGTTTACAAGTTACGAAATCCAACCTGTCCATTGTAGTTAGAAAAAAAAAAGACAAAACATCTAGTTATAAATCAATACGTTAAAATCTTAATAAAAGATCTAGTGAGCCATAAAATTAATGATCTACAAATAAATATTTAAGAAGTAATTTAATTTTCTGACCCACCAAAATTTCTACTTTTATTTCTATTTTATACACACTGCAGAGTTGTTTTTTTTTTTTTTTGATGAAATACACACTGCAGAGTTAATTTCGTAAATCAAACTATTCTGGCATTGAAACAAGTGGTTTTTACAGCTTGTCGATTAACTACACCTTTTTATCTAGAATCAGAGGTACATCTACATTTTCGAAACCTTGACAATGGGGCATTGAAACAAGTGGGGCCCAAAAGTGCAGTGCACAGTACAGTCGCATGCACTGGATTATTTCCCACACACATATATATATATATATTCTGAATTTAAGAGTCAACAGTATTTCATAGTATAAATTATTTCAATAATCCCAAAATTATTATTTTTGAAATTCGACAGGTTCAAAATCTCACATATGAATTAAACACACATTTGAAAAAAAAAAAAAAAAAAAGACTCAGTATTACAATCCTGTGTTTACACAGGAATAACATTACAATCATCACCTTACCCTTCCTCTATGGCAACTGCCAAGGAGACGAAATACGTTTCCAATGGAAGACTTACCAATTACCATCCAGTTTTCAAGCAAAAAATAATAAGACTAGGATAAATCCTCCATGAAAGGATGCCATGTTCAGCTAACAACATCGATGAATTCCAGTCTTTCTACAAAATTTAAATTGGCCTCTTCAATGAGCCAAACTCAGAGAAAATTTCATGTTCGAAATCATACACGATTGGACAAGATCACTTATTTTACAAAACTTGTGGGGCCAAAGACGCTGGTAGGATGTCAATATACCTCCAAGAACACCATAGCCTGTCGACAGCTTAATTCAGACTCGGACATTCCCCAAAGACTGATGTTGCCGCCCACAAAGAATGATTTTTTTCTCTTCTTGTGTTATCTTCCGGCAGAATTTTAACATGTGCATTTGAGGCCTCCCACAAAACCAATCACCAGGGACTGGTAGAGGGTCGGATCCTTGCTGGCATTTGGTTAGAACTTGCTAGGCCATCTCCCATCCCATATGGTAAGGGGTTCTTGGGAGTGATGGACATCTTATTCATTGAAGACTCAAAGTTATCAAGGTCGATATCGCCACCTTCAAAACTCTCTGCCATGCTGCTCCCACCGAAGCTCTGTGCATTTTCTTCAGTAATATATTCATCATCACCACCTTCTTCGTCATCGTCATCATCTTTGTTGTCATCATATGTGGTCTTGACCATCGACCAGAATACAAAATTGGGTCGAATGTATCTTGAACAGGCAGGAAAATTTATCAACAAAACCTTACATGGGATCAAAACATCCAATGCTTTAAGCAAATCAGCAAACAAGTTCATTGTTCAAGTAATACATGTGTGAATGGATTTAAGTGTTTTTCATAATCTATATATAAATATATATTTTTCAACAAACGTGGCCAATAAACATACTTGATCAGGATAAAACTTGATCTCCTAGATAAACAAATAGTGTTAAATGCAATGGTTCCAATCAAGAATCAAAATCGTCAAAGTTAAAAGAGTTATATAGCTCTGCTTCTATATCACCTGGATACACAAAAGCAAAGCCCATATATATACCTATGAGAGTTGTTCTGGTGTAGTGCAATTGCACCGGAACAACGGTACATTGGCCCGAAAATGAGCCTCACGCGTATTAAAATGCAATAAAACTTTATTCAATCATTTATCCATGTATAAATTTTATAGCAAATGGTTTACATGTTGAAAAAACCACTTTAAAGTTGTTATTTACATCAAACTATTATATCACGTTGAATTTGTACCATTTTCAGATGGGCTCCATACTCCATTTGGGATGAAAATTGGTATAGTTATAGAATACATTATTCTAAATACAATGGGTAGAATAGATTATAATTTTATGATCATGTGGGACTCATTTTGGCGCAACTGCGCTGCACCTCTCTCTCTCTCTCTCTCTCTCTCTCTCTCTCTCTCTCTCTATATATATATATATATGTTTGCATATAAGAATATCCATGAGGTAGATTTTCAGTCAGCAGATCTAGCATAAGCCACAGACAGACTTCCCGTATCATCCATACCCTCCAAAGTCAATGATCAACAAAAAGTGAGAATTTTCTGATAAGCCATGAATTTCTACTGTGAAAAGCAAGGACCATCATCTTTCTGAAGTTTGCAAAGAGCTAATTCATTTCACCCACGTTTGCAAAATATGTCCAGCTGTTAATATGGACTACTGGTAATGTTAGCAGACTACTTGCAAACATTTGAGAAATTTGATTCTTCTTGTAGACTGCACGAAGAGCTGTAACTTACTTTGAAACCTCGAACATTCCTAGTCAAAAAATTCCCATCAACCTCATTTTATACAACATGAAATAGCTGCCCTTCAAATTATTTAGCGTGTGCTTGGCAACGACAAGAAAATGTCAAACTAAAACTTTTCAATCTTCATAACTACCATATTTCAAAATTATTTTTTCACATCTTCCTATATAACTACCCTATTTTTCCCTATTTTCTAATCATTTCTACAAAACTACTCATACAACTAACCTATCTATTTTAACCTTATTCTCTTTATACCTCATCATTACTCATATCATATCACATAATTTTCTATTAATTTAACAACTTTCAAATCAAAAACTTTTCATCCAAAAATTTTATCACTTCCCACACGCCCTTAAAAAAAAAAGGGAACAGAGATTGAGAAGTGAAACCTGTCAGATTTCTTCAGCAAGCATGGGTCAAATGGGAAAAACATATCAAGTCTTTCCACACCACCAAAGGCTTTGGACAAATCTGACTCCAGCACACTGTTAAAGAGGAAGTTTTCTGAAATGGTAAAGAGTCCAGCTGATTTAGCCTGCTGCAGGAACTCTTCAACTATGGAAGGCAAACAAACCTGCAGCAATGCATGAAAAAAATGAAAGGAAAAAGTGTTAGCAGAAATATCAAATTACAATTCAACAATTCCTGAAAGAATTGAACGCTGTTCCAAATGTTAGCAAGTAAAGAGGTCAAAAGACATGGAAGGATAGTGTAAATGCAATGGAAGTTTCAAACCATGAAACATTAGCTCAATATTGAAGAATGATGTACAGGTCTGAATGCTTGCAACAAACGAAACATTTGCAGTGCTCTCCTCAAAATCTGCATTTTTTACATTGGTTTTGCAAAATTTTCACGACTGATATGAGCATAATCTTTGCCGTAAAACAAAATGCACAGATTATAAGTACAACGAAAACCTTTCTCCCATGGAATTTATATATATGAACAAGAAAAATGTGTTGTAAAATTCTGTTGAGATTTAGATTGATTTTTCTAAAAATAAATAACGTAGAAAGGAATGTCAAATGAACCTTCAAAGGATCCAATGGATGCCGTAAGATGGACTCTAATGGCATATTGAAAAGCTGTGAGTTCAGGAGGGGAACATCCATCATTGACCTCATACGGAAACAAAGAACATACATGACAGCCTGCAATAATAGGAAGGAAATCAATACAGAAGTCAACATCCATGATAGTATAACTATAAATTAACAGAAACTTTTCTTTCAAGTTTTTTTCTCTCAAATTTCTGTTTGTAGTTGACAACCGGGATGAGAGAAGGGGAGAGAGATGTTGAAGAATACAATTCTATAACAGCCTAAGAAGCTCAAATCAAACTTAAATTTTTTTCTCAAAAATTCATTTAAGATGCAAGTTCAAGCACTGCCTGAAAAGAAAAGGAAATACGATAATTAATTTCTGTCATGTGCCTAACCATAGGTCCACTATAGAGGTGGGAATCAAGCAGGTCATACCTGATCGAGATTTGCCCAACCTTGACCTTACTTTTTAAAAATCTTATCTGACCCTATTTTAATACCAAGTCAGAAAACAAAGCCAATTTGACTCCTGCCTTTATTCAATAGATTTCGATATAAAATTCGTACTAGTCTCAGATCGGTAACGGGCAGCAAATTGGGTAGAAAATGCATGTAAATAGGATACTTTTTAAAATTTTATACACCTATCAAACATAAAAATTACATTTATGCAAAATTTAAAGTTTGTACTTTAACATCTTAGTAATTAGTGAAAGTAAAACTCCATTGCTCAAACAAAATATAAATAAATATAGTGCAACTAATTGGCAATAACATAACAGCTAGGGCATACATTCTGCTGAGACTAATAGTCCATGATACACTTCAGGGTGACATTCCAAACACTGATATTTTAGACGATTGTGGCTGATGGGTATATAATAGGCTAGGTTATTAATTAGAAATAATTATATCATAGAAACAACCTCAACAGAAATTAGTTAAACCGAAAATTCAAAAATTTACATTTTGATTTTACTTATGAAATTATGTTCCATTTGATAGAGATTATGATGTGTATTATGTGCGCTTTTCACTAATCAAAATTTTAAAGGTAAATCATCTGTTTACACAAGTACTGTAAATATTTGTTGCAAAAGATGGAAACTCTTTCATGAATTAATTCCAAATGCTTCATCTGAATTCATGAAAAAAGGACCAATAATAATGCACCCAAGGAAACATCTAAATATGACTCTCCGCATCTAGGGATGCAACTTGGGCTCATGAAACTCGAGTTTACCCCAACCCTAACCTTAACCCTATTTATAAAACATTAACCCTAACCCTAACCCTATGTGTAAAACCTAAACCCTAAACCTATTTTTGAAAATCGGGTTTGGGTTGAGTTTCAGGTTGAAATTTAGGTTGATAAATTTACATTTTATTTAAAAGTCATAAGTTTAAAATTTTATATGAATGTATAATAATAACAAACCACATATTTTTAAAAAAATATAACAATATAAAGAAGACGAGTGATCCTATTAGCCCAAGCTAACAAATCCGCTTAGCCCATCTCAAAAAACTCATTTACAAAATTTTTTTTTGTTTTTCTCTTCGTCCACTTGTTTATATAAGTATATTTAACATATAAACTAAATTTTACCATTTTTTGGATATGTGTATATTTTTTTTTGAGATTTTTAAACATTTGTGTATATATGTGTTTAAAATATACTTATCTTTAAAAATCTAAAAATATATGTATATGTATACACATATCCAAAAATTGTATAACTTATTTTATACGTTAAATATACTTAGATAAACAAGTGTATGAAGAAAAAATAAAAAATTTGTTGTAAATGAATTTTTTGAAGCAAACAACGTGAGACATTTGCTTAACCCTGGCTAATAAAATCATTCATCTATAAAGAATATCTTTAAAAAAAAATTAATATAAAAACCAAGATAAATGAAGAAGATTATAGAAATAAAAATAAAAATAATATACTTTATTTATAAATATAAATAACATAAAATACAAAAAATATAAAGAAATACTGTTTAGATATTATATATAAAATAGAAATCGGGCTCGGGTTCTTTGGGTTCAGGTTCACTTGAACCCTAACCCTATCACATTCACAAATTGGGCTCGGGTTCTTCGAGGCTAGGGTTGTAGAAAAGCGAGTTCTAACACCGTCAAAAATCGGGTTCGGCAGGCTGGGTTCGGGCTCAACCCGGCCAAATTGCACCCCTATCCACATCTATATTTTCCCTAGGGACAATATAATGGTATCAAAATGCAAAATAATGCCATAAGCATGAAGATCCTTTGATGAAAAATATTGTTAATCAATAATTTTCATGAAACTTCTAAGGTTGAGATATGTAGACTAAAGTCAGTCAATTTGGAGAATTAAGAAAGACAAGATGCTTCTGGCAGATTTTGATTTTTGAACTACGCACTGCAGTCATCCATAAAAAAAATAAAATAAAATAAAAAATCCATGCATGCAAAATTCTGCCAGCAGGTCAGGTAATAAGAGTTAGAAAATGCCAACCCCACAGTTTCAGAAATTTTTTGTCTTCATGACCCACCCCGACCCCATGGGTCAAAAATCCTGCCCCAACCTTGTTCAAGGGGTGGGGCAGGACTAGGCGGGTAACGGGTCAACCCGCCCCAATTCCCTCCCCTACTCCACAGCATTCCCACCCGAATGCAATTCTGGCTCTCTTTGGCACTAGAAACAAGGTGAAATGCTATAGATATTTCATTATCTCTGGCACAAGAAACAAGACATCATGCTATAGAAAGTTTTAACAAAAGAATATCAGAAATCTTAAACTATCTAAAGCATATGATAAAAATAAAGAATGATAGCATTACAAGTACCTGACATGCAGAATAAAAGATCTGATGTGCATCAGGGGTCATTCTTTTCTCTTCAACGAACTGGTTTTGGCAGTACCCGACACACCAATCCACCAATCTGAATTCACAAAAATCACAGAATGTCAGAATATTGTGTGGGCTAAAGAATGCAAGATAATGATCATTCAAGTCATCTGACAGAAACCTCTTCAACATGCTTCCAACAAATGAGGATGACAGAAATCTCCCTCGAGACAAGTAGCTAGCAAGATAAGCAACAGCACTCATCCTGGGCAGCAAGAAGAAAAAAGAATAAGAACACAGCAGAATGAGAAATCTCCCTTGGGGCAAGCTGCTAGCAAGATGAGCCCAGCAACACTCATACATGCAGGCAAAAAAAAGGGGGGGAAACTTATAGCCAATGCTAAATAGTCTCTTAAGAACCCATAGCAGATATGATGCCAAGTTGATTAAAATAAAAGTGAGTTCATGTTTTTTTTATCTATGGGTGTGTTTGAGAATGAATAAAACTTTTGGTGAAAAGTTTTGAAGAATAAAAGTTGTCAAATGATGTGATATGATA
>JAXCLR010000050.1:82594645-82608361 GCA_035584095.1 Annona squamosa | reverse complement strand
TGCTGGGGAGATTTGAACCCAGGACCACCTACTTGTGAGGCCATGTCCTGCACCACTGAGGCACGACCTCAGTGGCAACACACCCTATAACTGTTTTCAAAAGTTTTATCCATCCACAAGCATACCCTTAATTGAAAAAGGAAGGTGAAATTAAATAAGTCAACTATTTGACTGTTAAGAATTCATATATTTCTTAGCAAATTAAATCAGGCGCACCTTAATGCTCAAGAGGTGTGCCACGCCTTTAACAAATATGATCTACATGTACATGGATGTTCTAAAGCAATTGATAGAGCTATGACTGAAATACAAATTTAATACTCACTGGCGTCCTAGCAGTCATCCTTGGCATTCTATGAAGAATGATTGGCAACAATCTCAATGGAGAAAGAGGCACCAAATCAGCGATATCTACAAGGGCTGAATGTATTCGATCAAGAACCTCTTTCTTCCTAGCAAGGCCCTTTGGATGTGTCAAAAAGTTAACCACTTTCGGAGGTGGAAGAAAATGGCAAACAAGCATGTCCAAGCAGGCATCAATAAACTTGGCACTTGAAGAAGCCTGTGAATGAGAGAGAATGAAAGTGGGTTCCACAAGATTATGTACATAAGCAACAGAAGACAAAAGGAAGCAAATATATACCAAAGAAATAATTAACTCTATCAATGCATCCATCGTATCCGGTCTGTAATCCCAAATGCTCATCCGGAATATCTGTAAAAGGAAATTCAGTAGTCAGAAAACTGTCATAACATCTTTCTAAAAATCTCAAGGGAATAATGTTTCACAGTGAACTTACAGAAGAGAGGAGGCTGTTATGGTGAACAACATCAATAGATGACACTGCACCTGATAATGCTCTTAAGCTTGGCTGAGATTCATAGACATTTAATAATAAGTAAAGGAAAAATTAAACGAAACAAATTGTAATTTCAGACATGAGCAGATAGCTTACCACGAGCAACGCCTCTTGATCATCATCCAGACGATCAGGGCAATTTATAACACCATTCAGCTCATTGACCAGCTCTTCATAATGCTCAGCATTACCCTAAAATATCAAGAACCGAAATCAAAGATCCAATCACAAACAAATTCATTATTTATCAGTCTACAGCCATCACACAACCACTAGGACTGAAAGTCTGAAACATTGTCATTTGCAGGCTGTCGCATTTTTTCAGCCTTTAATCATTAAAATTTTTGAATGCTTTCCCAATAACATCTCTCGTATACTTTGCTCAATCATCGCAACATAATCATCCTTTCCTAGTAATATCTCCTGTGTATCGTACTTAATCATCAGCAACATAATAATCAGATGTGACAACAAATCTACACTGGCTCCCAACTAGGAACAATCCGCATGCTTTGTGATGCTTTAATAACTGAAGACAAATCTAGTTACTGATGATCACATGCCCATTTTCGAAGATTGGACAGAAGACTGTGATTAACCATCAGCCAATGACAGAAAGCCGGTCGTTACAACCAGCTAAGGCTCACAAACAGAAAAAAATAAACAAACTCTGCTTCTATGAGAAATCTTTAACCAGGAAGATCATCCAGTACATCGTAGATTACTCGACCCAAGCCATTTGAAAATTTCAAAACAAATGAATACTCTTTTCTATTATTATAATACAAGTAGTTGAAGGCATCAGTCAAGTCCATACGAATTCAACCAGTAAGCGTATGGGTCTAGAAGTTACTGCAGTTACTGCAACATTAATGTTACGCAATAAACATAACTCGAAAAATACAAAATTTCAGCACAATTCAAAGTCATTAACAGCTTAATTGAAGATGTTAATGATTGCTAGCGCCATTCAATTCACAGCTTTTCTGAGCTAAACTTGCATAAAATTAAACAGTGCAACATCTAAACAGTCTCCGGAAAATAGAGGTCAGCCCACCAGTCGCAGCAATATGTAACGAAATAGTGGCATTAAAACAATCTAAACTGACGAAATTTGGAAAGGCAGAAGCACAGATACCTGTACGGCCGATTTGAGAACTTCGCGTACATGGGCAACGACCTCAGAATCACTGTAGTAATCATCTTCCATATCCTTCACTCTTTCTGCATCTTGCCCCACTTCCATCCCCATTCCCCTGGCCGCTCTAGGGTTTTCGATCTTCCTGCCGCACGGGGAACGAAACAGGAAGCTAAAAAAACCCTAGAAAAGGCACGGATGTGGCCGGAAGCCCACCAAAATCACTACAGTCAAGGAAAATCTGGTGCGAAGAAATTACCCCGGCAACAACCAATCTTTCCACTGGAATCCGCAAGAAACGAACAAAAAAACACAAACTTGCGACTCCCAAATCAGAAAAACAATGGGGGGAGGGGGGGGCGGCGGTGGACGGGGGAGGGGGAGAGAATCTGATGAATTAGGCAGAATTGGAAGGCGCAGAAGGCGAGAGACGGAATCTTTCCAGAAGGGATTTCGGAAGAGCGGGAATATCTCGGAGAGCAGCGGAATTTATCGCGAGAAATAGGCAGGGAGGCGGGCTTTGAGGGAGCGTGGAAGGAGACTCTGGGAAGAGGTTTTTAGGGTTTTTAAGGAGGGAGGGAGAGTGGGAGAAGATCGCAGCCATCGCTTTGGTCAGATACCCGGCAACGCGACGCGCGAGTAGATACAGGGTGCATTTGTCGTTGCCGTGGGTTTTCAAATTAACATTTTTCGCTCTTAGTAATTATTACGAGTGTCTTTGTCGACGGGTATAAAATATTAAGTTAAATTTTTATAATATAAAACTTTTTACTTTTTTTAACTACTATATTTTTAATTACTTTTTTATATTTTTATATACAACTACCGAACTTTTTAATTATTTATACACAATTACTTATACAACTAACGTATCTATTTTAACTTTATCTTATTTATTTTTCATTATTATCTCTAACATATTACATCATTTGACAATTTTTATTTTTCTTAATTTTTCATCAAAAGTTTTATTCATTATCAAACACGGGAGCTGATTTGTTGCACTCGAGAACAGGCAGCACTCTCTGCTCCTGAGTGCATATACTTATTTTTTTTATTTTTTTAAAAAGATTTTATAATATTATTAATATAAGTGTATTTAACATGTGTATATATTTTTACCATTTTTTGGGTATTTTAGATATTTATTTTTTATTTCTGAAAATCAGTGGCATTTTAGGTAATTTTAAATTACTAAAATGCCACTGATTTTCAAAAATTAAAAATAAATATCTAAAACTCTCCAAAAATAGTAAAAATTGATACATACATTAAATACACTTGGGCTAATTAATGAAGCCTAAGGCGATAACATGTGCTAAAACAAGCACCGATACGTATATTTTGGAAAAAATGGATAAATGGAAAGGTGAGGTTAATGAACCTATGTATAATGATTATTGAATGATTTTTTTGTGATTGAAGAGAATACCCTAATGGTGGAGTTACATATATACGTTATGTTATGTGTTAGCTGATGAACTGTGTAAGAAATATGCACATTATGCTAAATGTATGCATAGTGACTTGTGAAGTCAAATAAATGCTATATGTGAGGAGAATTGGTTGGAAAACTAAATGAAATATGAGAAAATAAAGTATATGAAAAATGATATTATTCTTATCTAGGCAAAGGCAAAGAAAAAACTGTGAGGGAAAGTTAAGGAATTTAGGTAAGCAAGCAAATTTTCTAAAGAATTTCTGCTTTTCTAAATTATTTCCATAAATGCAATGTTTGCTTAAACTTGTTTGATGAAAATATGAAAATTTTTTCTAATGAGTTTAAGGATGGCCATACCTTAGCAAAATGATGTTGAAATTATATTTTACTTCGAATGCAATATTATGAAATCTTTCTTTGATAAATGCTATGGAAAAATGATGTGTTTCTATATTTCTGATTGGAAAATCATTCTAGCATGTTAAAGATGAATTTATGCAAAAGTTCATGTGCACATATAAGTGGACCGATTATCTCCCTTGGTGTGGCCAAGTCGCTTAAAATAGGCCCAAGGCCGGCAGCGCCCTCTCTAAAATGGGAGTTAACATGACAGATGGTTGCCTGGCTAACTTCCATTGTAAGGAAGAAATGGTATATATGTTTATGTTTTCATATGACATTATACAAATGGGACTCGTGATGGGTACAGGATTTCATGCTTTTAAGATATACCTTTAGACAAGGTATAAATTGCTTTCCAATATAATTTTAAATGCAAAATGTTGCCTAAAATGATTTTCCTGTAAAGTGCAAATAGCTTGCTTATTGAGTTTTCACTCACGATCTTGTTTTCCAATCCCAAAGACAGGTGAAGGACAGGACATGGCAAAGGAGCAAGTGCCAGCTTAAGGAATCAATGGAAAAACTTTAGAATTTTCATATTATGGAATTTATGTGGAAAGGATGTAAATTGAGAATTCTATGTTGTGTTTGATAACTATGTTGTATATATGGCGTGACATTTGATTTAGGCACTTGTTGAAATGTCGCTTGAACAACATGTTTGTATGTGATGAATGGATCAAAATGACTTAGATATGTCTGAGTTTGGAAATATGAGAACTTGAATTGTTATATGAAATTTTGTATGATCATAATTAATTGGATAAATATCCGATAAAACCTGTCGTGTGACAGGGTAACAATCCTGATCACGTTTACCAATCAATACGATCCTGATGTAAGGCTCAGGATGTGACACTCGGGTTAGGGGTGCCACAGAGCTTGGTATCAGAGCATGGATTGGTAAATAGGCGTGGAAAATTTCTAACTGTGGAAAAATTGATAGAATATGATGAGATTGCATGAATATATATGAGTATTTGTGATTACCCATAATTATATGATGAATTAGATGTGATTAAATGATGATCATGCATGATTATAATATGATGAAATACATGTTAGATGATGAAATAGACATGTTCATGTGATGACTAGGTATGTTTCTAAAATAATGAAATGTATGCCATATGATAATGAATTATTGTTGTAATTCAATTTGATTGCTATATCTACACAGATGGCGAATAGAGGACAAAGGGCGATGAGTGCGAAGGAGTTATGAAGAGAAAGAGAGGAAGAGGATAGGAGACACAACATGACAATCATCATTTTCATCAGTCGCCCCAGGATTTTCACCAATACGCACACATGACCACACTAAGAAAAGCTACTAGGACTCCTCAAGTCAACATGCACAAGATTTAGGAGAGCCCTCCAGTTATAAATCTAGGGCACGAGTATTACCAGGCACCTACCTTGGCATTCTCTGGGATCCCCCTGTTTCAACGGACAAAGTAGATCCACAAGACTTACAAAACTTCTAGGACAAGACTCAGGCACCTATACCCCCTGATGCTGGTCCATGGTACAGATTTGTTGATGAATGTGTCTACTTTCGTTATGGAGCATCTTGGGAGAGACTCCATCAACAAGAAGTGGACATGGCCCTCTATATAAGAAGGCGTCATGCCGAGGGAGTCATCGAAGTACCTGCTACCCCTAAACCTGATGAGGTGATGCTCTATATAATGGAGAATATAGGGAAATTGTTTGATTGGCTGAGGTCAATGATGATGACGACCCGATGGAATTCCTCGAACCTTTTGAGGAAGTAGAGGAAGAAATAGTGGAGTTTGTAGAGGATGATGAGGATGGAGATGATGATGATAGCGATGGTGAGGTTCAGGCATGGTCCGACACTAGCACTATCAAAGAGGTACCCTCACAAGTTTCACATAGATGTAGACATCGAGGGAGAGGTCTAGGAGGATGATGAACTTACTTATTTTGTTTTTCTTTAAGCAGTTGTGTATATATAAGTGTGGTTGATGGTCATATGGTGTATGTATAATTATGGTTGGAGGACACTATGGTTGCTATGGTGAACTGACATGTATGTAAATGTGAAATGGGTATGCTAAGCTGAATATGTACATAAGCGTGATTTACTTTTGTATGTACTAACTGTGAATATGGTGTATGTGAATGAATATGTTGATATACTAAACTCTTGATGTTTTAGATATGCATGGATGAATGAGCATGAGCTGAATGATGTGGTATATTATGACTGAATGAATTGGTTGTAACCATGTGATGATGAGATGCATATGTAATGATTTAATACTAAGTGAAACTGAAATGCGTAATAATGATTTTATGATAATTATCAATGAAATGCGTATATAATGATTTGATGCTAATTGAAAATGAAAAGTGTTTGTTATATATTTAGCTTAAAACAATGGTGGAAACGAGAGTAGGATTAAGGAAAAAAAAGGAAAAGAGGCAAAGACAGATGTTCCAAGCCAACATGAAGTAAGCAAATCTAGCCAACCTAGAAAAGAAAGGCCAGGGACACAGAATCAAAGGAACCAACAAAGGTGAAATGACAAAAGTCTGGAACGGAATGTGGAAGAGGAAACTTCGTCGAGGTAGATAGACTCATGGAGGAAAAAGCGATTGCAGCAATGGAAAAGGCAATGTAGTAGGCCACTAAGGATTGGGTAGCGTAGACTGCTGACATTATACAAGAATTATGAGAAAGAACCCAACAAGCTTAGTTGAGAAGTGCAGAGAGAGGACCTCCTCCTATGGCAGACCTTGTTGCCACACCGGCACCACTAAGAGATGAAAATCAGCGAATGGAAGTTGACAGAAGAGCCATAAATGCCTTTCTAGTGTAGTGACCCCTGAAATTTTCTGGAGAACCCGACCCCATTCAAGTAGAGCAATAGTTGATGGAGATTAAGAAATTGTTCAAGATATCTCTGTTCAACGACTGTCAGAAAATACTATGTGCCACCCATTTATTAGTAAAGGACGCACATGAATGGTGGGAGACCGTGTTAATCACAATGCCATGACCTGAAGAAATGTCTTGGCAAATATTTGTGGAAGAATTTAATAAAAAATATCTCCTAGTGGGTTTGCGGAGTCAAAAGGTGATAAAATTTGAAAAGCCGTATCAAGGGAGGATGACGGTCATTGAGTACGCTACAAAATTCAATGCTCTGGTCAGATATGTCCCTTGGATCGCATTGCCAAGGAGTGCAGGCTGGGAGAAGCAAAGATGGTTAAGTGTTATATATGTGATCAAGTGGGTCACATAGCCCCAAACTACCCAAATAAGGCGCAGACGCCTGAAAGACGTGGAAGACCTGCTCAGTTGAGGATACCTGCAACAACTAGTAAGCAGGGAACTTCCATGAATCCGGTGCATGTGCATGCCCTGACCCAGATAGAATCTCAAGAACAAGAGGAAAAGGTGGTCATAGGTATGGTTTATATTCTAGGAAATATGGCAGTAGCTTTGTTTGATTCTGGTGCCACCCATTTATTCATAGCATGCCAATACATGACCACCTATGCACTGCCAATAGAAGAGACCATACACGTAGAATCTCCAGTATATAGGTTAGCAAGTACTAGCCAAGTATGCAAAGCCTGCCCAATTAGGATAGGATCATTGATTTTAGAACCTGAATTGATCTTATTGCCTATGACTGAGTTCAACGTGATATTGGGTATGGATTGGCTAAGCCAATAGGGAGCGACCATAGACTGTAAGAATAAGAAAGTGTTGTTTGAAGCAATTCCAAAAAGGGAGATTGCTATTGGAAAATTGAGGCAACCTGACAGTTCAAGTATACTGATATCATCTATGAAAGCTATCAAAATGATTCGACAAAAGTGTCAAGCTTTCTTAGTGTCTATGAATGTGGACAAAGGCATGGAGGTAGAAATTAATCAAATACCTTTGTTAAAGAATTTCCAGATGTGTTTCCAAAGGAGTTAACCACATTGCCTCCACAAAGGGAAATGGATATGACAATTGATATGATGACAAGTACAACTCTGATTTCTAAAACTCCATATAGAATGGCACCAGCTGAGATGAATGAACTAAGGATGCAAATATAGGAACTGTTGGACAAAGGTTTCATTAGGCCAAGTGTGTCCCCTTGGGGAGCTCCGGTACTGTTTGTGAGGAAAAAGGACGAAACTTAAGGTTATGTATTGACTACCGAGAGCTGAATAAGGTTACAATAAAGAATAAATATCCATTGCCCAGGATCGATGATCTGTTTGATCAATTGCAAGGAGCCACGAATTTCTCCAAGATTAATTTACAGTCAGGGTACCATCAGTTAAGAATAAGTCTGGCCGATACTCATAAAACACCATTCCGAACCAGGTATGGACACTATGAGTTTCTAGTAATGCATTTCAGACTTACTAATGCCCCTGCTGTATTCATGGATATGATGAATAGGGTTTTTCAGGACTATCTGGATCAATTTATGGTTGCTTTTATCGATGATGTGCCTAATCTACTCTAGAATGGAGAAAGAACATGAAGACCATCTGCAAAGGGTCTTGGAAAGGTTGAGGAAAGAGAAATTGTATGCCAAACTGAAGAAATGTGAATTTTAGTTGAAACAAATAGAATTTTTTGGACATATAATATCTGAAAGGGGTATTCAAGTTAATCCTGAAAAGATTGAGGCGGTTTTGAAATAGCCAAGGCTGACAACCATTATAGAAATTCGAAGCTTCCTCGGGTTGGCCGACTATTCTAGAAGGTTTGTCGAAGGGTTTTCACAGTTGTCAGCTCCGTTAACCAAGTTGACTCGTAAGGGAGTCAAGTATGTATGGTCTGAGGAATGCGAGCACAGTTTTCAGGAATTGAAACAACGGCTAGTGAAAGCACCCATCCTAGCCCTACCCAAAGGAAATGAAGAGTTCGTAGTTTATAGTGATGCATCGAGAAAAAGATTGGGTTGTGTTTTAATGCAAAGGAGTAAGGTGATAGCTTACGTGTCATGACAACTAAAGTCCAATGAGGTAAGTTACCCAATGCATGATTTAGAGTTAGCAGCAGTGATATTTGCCTTAAAAATTTGGAGGCATTACTTGTATACTGCAAGATGTGAGATTTACACTAATCATAACAACCTCAAATATATTTTTACTCAGAAGGAGTTAAACATGAGACAAAGGAGATGACTGAGTTATTGAAGGATTATAATTTGGAGATTTTATACCATTCAGGTAAGGCAAATATGGTAGCCGATGCATTGAGCCGAAATGTCGACTTAACACATCTTAACACTAAGAAGAAAGGACTGCTTAAGAAAAAAGAGCAAATGGAATTGATTGTATGTCCACCAGGAGTCCAGGTCCAACTATCACAATTACACATACAATCATCACTTTTTGAATAGATTAAGGTTGCACAACAACAAGATATAGACCTACATACACAAGTTGAGAAAATGAAGAAAAAGGGGTTGACTGAGTTCGTTATTGATGAACAAGGTGTGCACAGGTACAAAGGTCGCCTTTGCATACCTAACATTATTGAATTGAAGGAACAGATTCTTAAGGAAGCACATTTTTTGCCATTTTCTATTCACCCATGGAGTACCAAGATGTATCAGGATCTCAAGAAAGCATATTGGTGGAATAATATGAAAAGTAAGATCGCTGAATATGTGGCTAAGTGTCTAACTTGCCAACGGGTGAAGGCAGATCACCAGAGAATACCTGGTAAGTTATAGTCCTTAGAAATTCCCAAATGGAAGTGGAATGACATTACAATGGACTTTATTGAAGGATTACCTAGAACCCGAGTAGGAAATAATTCTATATGGGTAATCGTGTATAGGTTATCAAAAGTCGCTCACTTTCTACCGATTAGAAGGACTTATATAGCAAAAAAGCTAGCTAAGGTTTACTATAAAGAGGTCGTAAGACTCCATGGAGTGCCAAAGTCGATCATCTCAGATCGAGATGCGACATTTACGTCAAGGTTTTGGAAAATCTTGCACGAAACTTTAGGCACCTAACTTAAGTTTAGTACAACTTTTCATCCTCAAACCGATAAACAAACAGAGCGGGTGAACCAAGTCATTGAAGATATGCTCTGTATGTGTACTTTGGAGTTTGGAGGATCATGAGATGAGTACATCTTGACTGCAAAATTCGCATATAACAATAGTTTTCAAGCAAGCATCCAAATGGCTCCATTTGAGGTGTTATATGGTCAACGATGTCGAATGCCGTTGAACTGGGATGAAGTTGGAGAGAAAAAGTTAGCCCAAAACGTATCCCAACGAATGGTAGACAATGAAAGAATAATTCACTAATGTGTACTCACTACCCAAAGTTGGCAAAAGAGTTACATAGATTGCAAGAGAAGGGATTTAAACATCCAAGTTAGCGAACACGTGTTTATAAAGGTCATGCCATTCAAGGGAGTTTACAAGGTTTGGGAAAAGGGGAAAATTGAATCCCAAGTATATTGGACCATTTGAAGTTTTGGCAAAAGTTGGGAAACTGGCATATCGGGTAGCCTTACCCCCAACGCTAGCCCTAGTTCACAATTTTTTTTATATATCAATGCTTAGGAAAGATGTTCCGGACTCAACACATATATTAGTGGCTGAGAATTTGCCAATTCAGGATTATCTCAATTATGAAGAAAGACTAGAGAGAATCTTGGATCACAAGGTACAAAAACTTCAGAATTGGGAAATTGAGTACATGAAGGTGCAATGGAATCGATATTCCGAAAATAAAGCCACTTGAGAGTTAAAGGAAGAAGTGGAACGAAAGTACCTCTATCTATTTAAAGAATAAACGGTTTCGGGATGAAACCTGTTATAAGGGAGAGAGGATTGTAAAACTCTAACTAGGTATAACTCATATGTATGCATTAATTATGGATATGATATTATTTGTGAATTATTGAATTATAAAGGTATAATATGATTTTTGCGAATTATAGTAATTAGGGTTTTGGATTAGCAATAATGATGTGATTAAGCATTTTGAATTAAAATGAGACAAAGGGATTAGAGCATATTGATGTTTATTTAAATATGCAAATTTACCATGAAAAATTATTTTTCATTATTTAATATGAATTATGAGAATTTATATGATAATTGACATGTTTAATAGAAAAATATTAAAAAATTCATAACTCAATGCCTGTAAGGCGAATTCAAGTGAAATTTTAAATGAAAATTATTAATGATGGGCTTGGTATTATGGAATAAATGGGTTAAGAAAATTCTTGATGAAATGAGAGTTATGATTTATTGATTATATTTCAATTTCAGCCGTTAACTTTAAACGGCTATAACAGGAGTTAAGAAATTCGAATTGAGATGAAATTTGAAACAGTTGAATGAAATTATGAATTGTTTATTTTGAATGGCATGGATTGAGCATAAAATATTCGAAAAATACCTGCATTGAAAAAGTGAGCATGGTTGACTCATGTTCCACATGAGTACATCTCAATTAATGCTAGAGTACCGGACTTCGGTTGTATGCTCCCAGAATTATACACTTATTTTTTCATTTGTTTTTGAAAATTATTTCATAAACTTGTTAGCCCAAGTGTATTTAATCTTTTGGTAAATTTTTACCATTTTTAGAGTATTTTAGATATTTATTTTTTATTTTTAAAAATCAGTGGAATTTAAGGTAATTTTAAATTACTAAAATGCCACTAATTTTCAAAAATCTAAAATAAATATCTAAAAATCTCCAAAAATGGTAAACATTGATCCATATGTTAAATACACTTAAACTAACAAGTTTACAAAAATTTTTCAAAAAAAATAAAAAATAGGTGTATGCACCTAAGAGCATGCAACGCTGCTGACTCCCGGGAGCATACAACCAAAGTCCTAGAGTACCAAGCATAAATGCATGATGTGAATGAGATTTGAGGCGACAATTGAAGGCCATTTCTAGAGTATTTTATGTAATTATTTGAAATGCAAAAATATGAGAAATATCCACCAACTGAATGCATGTGATGATGGTGCTACAAAAGCCAAAACCTAGCATAGGTAATGTGGCAACATGGGACGTCCTAGGGGTTGCTTGAAGCATATATATATATTTTTTAATTTTTAAAATATTCATATAAGTTGCTGGGATGCTTGTAATGATATGTGCATGCAATTATGAAGATTTGTAGTAATAAAAAAATTGAAAAAGGCAGATGCATACAGCTGAAACGTGGACAGCATATAGGGATGGAAAATGTAATTTGAAATGTTTAGTTGCTACAACTTTTGTTAAATTTCTCTAAAATAAATTCATATATAAATTAAGGGTTAATTAAGTGTACAATTTACAATTAAATTAGGGTTAAAAATTAAAAAAATGGATGGAAAATTTGGACAGCTAGACATGATTGGGGGATAGGTTTGGACAACCATGGATTAAATCAGCTTTTTACTTTTGAAAATGGTGAAAATGCATTTTATGAGGCTATAATTGTGCCAGCACTTCACGGGTGATATGCATGCATTTATGTGCAGGGAAAATGCCTTGCAAGTCGGCCCCACAGCTGGAAAAATTCCAACTCCTATAAACCATGCACGTCCATAGTGAGAAAAGGTTGGAAATTGGTTAAGTGTGAAATTTTTCACCAAGCAACCAACAGTAGCTCCCAATGTCCCTCTTGGCCAGCAAAAGGAGGAAGAAAATCAAGGAGAAAAGGTGGAGAAATTGAGGAGGAAACCATCTCAAAGGATTAGGATTTGATTTGGCTCAAAACCAAGTAAGTATATGAGTTGTTTGAATAGTTCTTTTTGAGTTTTTTAAACTCTAAAATGGGAAAATGAAAAGGATGCTTAAAGGATCTATAAAATGGTGATTTAAGATGCTTTTAAATTAATATGGAATGGATATTAGGTTTTTTGTATGAATTTTTAAGTTTAAGTTGATGAAAGTAAAGTTATGCATGTGTATTAAGTAGAAAATCCAAATTGATAGACTCTAAATCTCCAAGACAAGTTGCTGTTTTGGTTTGATGATGTTATTAGGTTATTAATCATGCATTCATGCAAAATATATGATGGTTTATGCTTAAATGATGAATTTTTGAAGTTATGGAATGCAAAGTGATGATTTTGACCTAATTTCCATTTTTCTATGCTAAAAATGTTATGAAAATGGGTTTGCGTGTTTTATGCATGATATTTGGGATAAAATGCCCTAGGTTTAAGGTATTATGGATGCCCAAAAATATTTGGAAAAATAAACCCTAAAACTGATTTGTATAGATTTTATGAAAGAGTGGCAAACCGATGTGAAACGGGATTCAAAATGTGTGGGTGACTTGCTATTTTGAGAAATGATAATGCATGGATGTTATGTATGTGTTTAATCCATAAATATGGATTAGGAAAAATTTATTTATTTGTTAGAATTTCGGAATTAAATGACTGCATAGGGTTATGTGTCAAAAGACACGTAAAACAGGTGAAAAAGGGGTTCCAAACTTGCTGTTTTGGAAACCTATGGAAAATAAATTTAAATCCCATGAAAATATCCTAAATAAAGTTGTAATTAAGGGAAAATAACCTTTTGAAATATGGATTAAATTTTGGAGTTAGCAAATTTTATGAAATGCATTATGTATATGTACTAAATGGGCTCATGTGAATGGATAAAGGTAAATAAGTGATGAATGACTTACAAAAAATAAATTTTGTGCAAAAATGCATGTAAATGAGATGAATTCCATGTTTATATATCTGTTTAAAGTTTTATGATATTAATTCCAAAATTTTGTACTTGATTAATGAAGATTAAGGCGATGACATGTGTTGGTCCCGAATTGATGGCAAAACCCAAGAGGGGAGGGGTGAATTGGGTTCTTAAAAATTTCTTTGGTAACT
>JAXCLR010000050.1:82577701-82592289 GCA_035584095.1 Annona squamosa | reverse complement strand
AATTTAAAAAATAATAGTTATGAAAAGTGACAAGTTTTATATTGAAAAGTTTTAACTTGACAACTTTTCTAAATTGCTAAACACACCCCCTTGTGAACTGGCTAAAGCTGCCGGTTACATGACATGGAACCTGGGTCTCGGCATGGGACGGGAAAAAGAGACGGGGGATGGGATAAAAAAAAATGCTCTTGACAATTTAAAATAAGAATATTATATAAAACAAATAAAGCGCGGATCCCTCATCGCCAGAGGCCCTTCTCCGCCTTTCCAAATTTCGGCGGTTGCGCTGAAGGGGCCCAA
The DNA here is from genome assembly GCA_035584095.1 of Annona squamosa. Classification (NCBI taxonomy): domain Eukaryota; kingdom Viridiplantae; phylum Streptophyta; class Magnoliopsida; order Magnoliales; family Annonaceae; genus Annona; species Annona squamosa. The sequence goes on along the minus strand of JAXCLR010000050.1, from coordinate 82,591,989 downwards.
GCAATGGACGGCTGAGATGGTGGAAACCAGACTCCATCCATTTGAAGTTGCGTTCGCAATCACCTTCCCCCTGTCAGGACGTGCGGAGGCTCTCTCCCTCTGTCTCTCTAGTACCGCCGGAAAATATGGCCGATGCCGAAAACTCTCGCCGGAAAACACAGTTTCCAATCCATAATTAAGGCTAACCATCTTGAAAAACGTCGTTAATCATCTGAAGCCAGCTTCCAGAGCGTCGTTCCTGTCCGGAGGCATGTCCCTGAGAATCAAGGCCGTGGTGGACAAGTTCGTGAAAGAGCTGAAGGAAGCTCTCGACGCCGACATCCAGGACAGGATCATGAAGGAGCGGGAGATGCAGAGCTACATCGAGGAGAGGGAGAGGGAAGTCGCCGAACGGGAAGCCGCGTGGAAAGCGGAGCTCTCTCGCCGGGAGGTATGATCCGTAAAACTCGCTAAGTGAGCAGCGAGCTTTCAATTTATTGAAATCCTGATACGCTCGTCTTTGCCGGATATCAATTGTATGATCGAATTCGATCGTACTCGTTGTATCGATTTCAAGGGAATAAAAATTACTTGGTTGGGGGTCCGCTTATTGGCTTTGGTGTTGAAAAATAGTCTCCAAATGGCTAATTTCACGAGTAGTTCTGATCCGACAATAAGACGAGTAGATCTGACCTGACGATAAGACGATTTCACAGCGGGGTAGAACGAAGGATCTTAGTCCACGAATAGCTCTAACTAAACGTAAATGATTAAATTGTCTGGACATTCATTGCAGCTTAAGTGACGTATTGACGGATCCCTCCTAGTGGAACAATATGCTCACTTTCGAGGCCGACATCGTTGCAGCCTACTTGAGTGGCACTGGCCCCATGGCGACCCTCTACCCCCTTCATTTTGGGACTGCTCCTCTATTGGTAATTTGAAGCTAACCTCTAGGCTGGCCTTTGCCAACTAGTAATTTTGATATCACGTCCAGGTAGCTCCCTTGGCTGAAACCTGTGATTTTGGGATTAATATTCCCAAGTTTTGGCATGATTTGATATGGAAAAAAAAAAAAATCAAGCTGCTGATATAAGGTCAACTGGTCTAAAAATTCCCTTAAGCTATCTATAGTTCGGGTGGTGGCATGATAGGCCATCGAGCAATTTAGAAGATTAAAAAAGAAGAAGAAAAAAAAAGAAATATCTTCTTCAAATTGGAGTTGACATGTCAATTGAAGTAGGATCCTGCCATGCATTCTTGAAAACAAGCAAGACAGTTGCATTAAATCATCTCTTAGCATGGCTTTTGAATTTGTTTTATTGACAGTTTTAGTGCTCTGATTGTCAGTATTGTAGTTTTCTTTGTTCATCGAGTAGCAGTTAAGTGCTTTTTCTGAGCAAGTTAGTATGCAAACGTAAATTTGATGATGTCGAGAACTTGTCAAATTCATGAGTCAGTTGGGCTAGGTGTTTGCCAACGACAAATCATCCCCTGGTGACTGAATGACAGATTTGTGGAACCACTCAACATATATATGTAGTTATGAATGGGAAAACAAGCCACTGGTAACTAATAATCGACCATAGGATGCAAAAGACAACCCATCTATCCAGCATAAAATACAGAGTGGCTAAACAGCCATAGTCATTGACTGAGCAACCTGGCAAGTATATGGTGACAAACACCCCCAACATTGACTTAGCCTGATTTCTGCACATCTTATTTTCAGCACAGGGAATCTTTGTCAGAGATGTTGACTTGGTGTGCATTCCTTTCTGGGCACAAATGACCTAACCAGCTTCATCTTCTATTGATCAAATACATGGCTCACTATTCTGGTTTTGTTCGCCAAAATGGCTACCCACTTGTAGAATTTGCCAAGTACTCATGTTTCTTTTGATTTGAGTTGCCCGAATTCCTGTCTTCGTATCTACTTGGCAGATACATTATAATGATGGAGTTTTGAAAAGCATGGAATGCATAAATCCAGCCTGAAACCAGGGGTTGTTGGGATTATAGACTAGTATGGAGAATCCATGGAATCAAACTCCAACTTCTGATAATCCAAATTCCATGGATTTCCTGAGTCCATACCCTTGTGAGTTGTAATTCCGCAGATCTGATGCAAATCATAGTCGTTTATAGACTTCAAAAACTTTGGCAAACTCCAAGGATAGCATTTCAACAGCATGAATTTATGGCAATTTTCATCACTTAACAACCGTAAATACAAGTAGCTGCCTAGTTTGAATTGTTGTATACCTCATGATGCATCTTGGTATTCAGTCTTTGTCATTTATTGATCATGCTACATGTGGGAGCTTTGTGCATTGGTCGACCATTTTTTTATGTCTCACATATGACTAAAGTAGCATGACTTTTAAATATTTTATTATTCATGAATCACAGTGATGGTCAAGTTGTGTGACATCAAGCATACACCATGGTAGGGCCTACATGCATATAGATCCTTATTTTAAAAACTTACTTCACCATTGTTCTACATATATTTCTTTGTCATACCCTCGAAATCCATTTAGTTTTATGTTTTAATTCCAGAGCACAATTTATTGTCTTCTGTCCATTATCAAGACCATAAGGTTAGCAAGTTTTTGGATGTGCTAGATATATTCCTTGATTCTAATGCCTCTGAAGAAAAGAAAGGTAAATGCAGATGAGGTTTTTCATTATCAAAGTTAATAGGCATGTCATTTGCTTCCTGTATTCCAGGAGAATGGCATGCAAAATTCTTGATGATGAGCCTTTAACCAAATTTTCTACTTACCTGAGAAATCGATCTTTTGAATTTTTTAAGGATTTGTACGTAAATTACTGTCATTTTATGAAGCCGTCTGGAATGGTGTAACAGACTTCTGCTGAATCGAATACAGGTCTTGAATGCTATTATTTAGATTTTAACTTTTTCTTTCAGATCCTGGGTGGAGATTTCTATGTTTGATTTTTGGTATTTGATAGACTAGGCCAGAGGAGATGAGGGAAGTCTTTGTCTCAACTTTTCTAGTAATGATGAATTGTTTGATCTGGATCCCAAATGATTGCTGTAGTCTCAAAAATGCTGTGATTTTGTGGTTTGGTTTGCTCATGCGAATGCTTGGATCTGACTGTCCCAATATCTTATCAGTGTATTCATTAGTATGGCCAACACATTCAATTTACCTACCATGGGACTACTAGAAAATGTTCACTAAGAATCCTTATCTTGATGAGTTGGTTGATTTTTTTCAGTACCATGCTATTTGAACCCTGAACTGATATCTCTACTAATTGTCCATTTGCTCGTTGTTACTTAAAAGATTCAGTTGATGGTTGTTCATTTGCTGTTACTCACGGTAGTCAGTGTTGATTCTTTGAATCTTTCTTTTGGTGCAAAATTTATGTTATGTTCCTGTTGGTGATTAGTAGTGCTATATAGGATCTTCATCCAACTGCCTTGTTCTACAGGCTGAAATTGCCCGGCAAGAGGCCAGGCTGAAAGTGGAGAAGGAAAACCTTGAGAAAGAAAAGAGCGTTCTGATGGGTACTGCCTCCAGTCAAGATAACCAAGATGGGGCTCTTGAGATTACCGTTAGTGGAGAGAAATACCGGTGCCTAAGATTCTCGAAAGCTAAGAAATGATATACACCAATCAAGAAAGTGGAATGATCGGAAATCAAAAGCTGTCAACATTCTATACCAAATGAAAATGAAAAACCAGAAAGATTGACTAGAGCAAAGAAAACCTGGTGTCCCTGCTCATATGCGACTGTCAGGTTTGTAATGCACTGGATGCCAACGTGCATCTGATGCTCATGTCGTTGTTGCTTAATGCTGTTCTTTTGTTCCTTGTAGATTAGACGTTCTTGTAATCAATCATTTGTAACTGGCTTCATGCTTCTCTTTCCTTTCTATTCCTTCCCTAATGGAGAAATGGATGAAACAAATTCAGAAAGGAAGAGCAAACTTGCAGCATCCAAGGCTACCTGTTTTTTGTAAGTTCTTCTGCGGTCAACGACTCCTGATTTGGCGGTCCGTTTGGTGATGGTCGCGAGATATCCAATCTGAGTATTTGGTACGCTTTGCTAAATTTTGTAATTCAGATTGCTCTGAAGAAAAGCAAGGCAGAAAGGAAACAAAAGGTAGATAAGGCAAACATAAATGAAGAGCTTTGACATGTTTCATTCAGATTCGAGCCACTCGTTTCACTAAGAAGTCAAAAATCAATTCAATGTGAGATCTAGGTACCCTTCAACATTCATAAAGTATTTAGGAATAATTTAATCAGTTTTGACATGTCATATCCCATCCACAATTTCAATTAGGGGAATTTTGAAGGGGGAAAAAAGTGGAGGCGCAATGCAACCACTGCCATTTACCATCAAGTTTCCTCTTTTGCTTTGCTTTGCTTTACTTTATTTTATTATTAGTATTATTATTTTGGTAAGATTCAAATCAACCTTGAATGTTGTTAAGATGTTGAAAATTATAATGTCCAAAAATCATGTGGAGCTTATCATTTGATAAAGCATTTTATAATAATCCTAGGCATCATGTGATTTTTTTTTATAAAAAAACGTGAAAAATAATTTAATATTTTGGGTATATTTGTTTAAAAGTGTGTAGGAGAATTGATAAAATTTTTGAAGAAAAGTTTTTAAAATATGAGGAAATGATATGATATGATAAAAGTAATGATGATGAATAAAGAGAATAAAGTTAAAATAAATAGGTAAGATGCATGAGTAGTCATATAAAAATGATTAGAAAGTAGAATAATTATATATGAGAGCTCGTTGCTGTTTAGATTTTCGATTAACTGGATTCCTGGAATACTAAAACCATATTGAAATTTTTTATTCATGGTCTCTCACGAGTTAAGCAGAAAAGGTTATCACTTCATTCATCCCATCGAGATGAATCAACGGCGGATTATGTATTCGCAAGCCGCATCATTCTGTGTGCGTCCCGCTTTCCTGTCCGACGGTTCTGATACCATAGCATTCCGGTACAGCTGGTCATAAGCGAAATCAAACCCTAACGATCCGGTCGCTCGCCTCCATAAGTACCCCGATACCCTTCTTTTCATTCCCTCCCGCGCCTCCGCCTTGAACGTAAACCTATTCCTCTTGTCCCTCCTTCCAATTTCCGGATCTTGCTTTTTTCTCAATCCTGGTTCTTTCTTTCGTTCTTTTTGTTTTTTCAAGACATCTCCTTCCAATCAAGGCTGGTTTAGCGGCGTCGAGATGCGCGTATGCATGAATATTCATGCATGGATGCGACAGTGACCGAATGCTTCCTGAGACCAGCCACAGTAAACGTCGATCATCTGACCGAGCGGATTCTGTTTCTTTCCTTCGAATTCGCTTTTGTCTCGATGCGATACATCCTCTTCTTATCTTGCTTTTCGTTTCTCCCTTGCTTCTCTGATTCTCTCTCAATTGATTGGTTGCTGGAGATGTAGTGTTGAGAATTGGAATTTCTAGGGTTTCTCAACACCTCCCAAAGCCAGCGAAATTAGGTATCAGCTTCTACCCTACCGGGTGATATTTTTCTTCTTCTCTTCGTTGATATCATCCCTGTCTCGGCTGGTACATTTCTCGTTCTGATTTTTTGATATTTCTTTTCCATATATCTATGCTTTTGCGAAATTTCTTTTTCTCTTTTGCTAGAAATTTTGATGTAATTTCTCCAAGATGTGCACATGCTCTTTCTCACAAATGACACAGATTTTTGCCTGTAGTTGCTCGCAAAAACCAGACTTTAGTCAGGTATCCTCCAGCTATTAAGCATGGAGTGATTACAGTTACGAGTCTGGGAGATCTATGCCAGTGCCCCTCGTTACACGTGCTTCCATGCTCTAGTGCTCGCACGTGCTCCATTTGGGCACTACATCATTCTCTTTTCTTTTCTTTTTTTAAAAAAGAGAGAGAGAGAGAGTTTTTTTTCTACTTACAAGATTCGTCCATAATTTTCATATATTCACAAGGTACCGCGACTTGTATTATATTCACAACATTTCAAAAGTCATTTTTATTGCTATAAAATTTTATCCTAATTTTTTGTCATACGTATGCAGTTAAAATAATTATTAATATCTTATTGAAAATAATTATTATCTATCCTATTGAAAAAATGATTTTTTCTTTATAATTTTTTACTTGAAACAATTCTGTCATAATATGTTTTAATTAATATTGATAAATCATTAATTTGTGACATAATGTGATTCAAATATCTTATTAGGGCTAAATTGGTTCAACTTGGAAAATTTCGAAGGTAAAATCCTTTTTTTATAAGGTAGTAAATGGTTGTTTTGATTGCATAAATATGATAAAAGTTTAAAATGAAAATTACAAGTATGAAATGAATTTTTAAAACATTGTGAGTATATTAAAAATTATGAGCAAATGCTACAGTATAAGAGGAATTTTATCAAAAGATAATTATCTCTTTCTCATACCAATTTTAGGCAAAATAGCTTTGGTTTGGTCCGTTTGGATTGAACTCTTAACCAAAACTGATATTTCTTCTGTATTTAAGTGCCTGGTCCAAAATTCAAGATGGATGGATTAAATATTCTGAGACCTAAATGTAAAGTCAGATTTGAGTAGTTCCAAATGCAAGGATAAAAGCAAAATTTTTAATAAATTAGTCCAATTGTAGATGTAACTGCTAGCTTCAAATATTTGTCCAAATTTCAGCCATTTTTTATGGCTGAGAAAAATTATAATGCAATTTGAAGAGTATCAACCTAGGCAGCTTGCTTGTCTGCGTGCTTATGATCTTGCACCCTTTGAAGCTGTTCTCCGACCTCAAAACTAACCATGCAATGCTACGAGGCTTCCGGCGTCGTGGTATGAGCATTGGCCCGTCAGTTGCGTAGTTTGGCTTCGAACCGGGGCGATGGAAAAATTGCGGGAGTTGTGGTGTTATTTCTCCTCTCTTGTAGGAGAGTCCACTAGAGGCTCTGGGCAGACCATTTGTAAGGAAAGGAAAAAAAGAAACAGGAATTATTAAGGTGTATGTAGCGTATTGTAGGAAATTTGTAGACTGTTTCAAGAGCTTGAATGTAATACAAATGTTTGAGATGACTGTAATATAAACATATCCCAAAAACCAAAAAAAAAGAAAAACGTACAACGTACCAGAGGCTATAACGTCCTGCCCTATGATTTAGATCATTATTTCGTCCTATTGGCAAGTGAGAGCCCAAAAAGACCAAAACTCTAAGGGCCAGTTTAGTGGGAACTGATTATATGCAGTTGGGTGTATTTTAACTTTGATGAACTCAAGTACAAATGCTTATTTTATTAATTTTAAAAATATTTAAAATAGTAAAAATTAATACACATGTTGAATATACTTAGATTAGGACTTAGTTAAATGTATCCTAGTGCAACAAATTAACTTTGAAAAGTTTTTTTTTGTAAAAGATTTTAAAATGAAATAAAATAATTTAATATGATATAGATAACGATAAGTAGCAAAAAAAATAAACTAAGATAAATATGTTAGTATTGTGGTAATTATGTATAAAAGATTGAAAAGTATTGTAGTTATATAAGAAAATATAAAAAATAATTAAAAAATAGAGTATTTGGGAAGTGGTAAAATTTTCGATGAAAAATTTTAGTGTAAAAGTTTTAAAATAAAAGAAAATGGTGTGATATGATAAGGGTAATAATGATGAAAAAAAATAAAGTTAAAATAGATATATTAGTTGTATAAATAGTTTCGTAAAAATGATTGAAAAGTTGGATAATTATATAAAAAATATGAACAAATAATTAAAAAGTATAGTAGTGGTAAAAAATGAAAAGTTTTAAATTAAAAATTTTTAATTTGAAAAGATCTTAGTGTAAACAACACACAGCTAAAACTTTTACATAGCTACTCATATAAATAACATTTCTACTTTAACAATATTTTCTTTTTTACTCATTATCCCTGTCATATTATTCCATTTTCCTCCATTAAAAATGTTTTTTGTTTTGTTACTGCCCACATGAACGGTTAATGGGCTACGAAGAAAACGACTTCAAAATTGGCCACGTCAGCCGTCACAGCTAGATACCTGGGCCCTTTGGCCCGCCAACCATTTGGAATTTCAAACGAAGGCCCAGAAACATTGCCGAGCTAAGCAATTCAGTTCATAGAGCCGTGCCCTCGTCTAATCAATAATCATATTCATGTGTAACGGATCGAAAATGACATGTCAATAAGGGGAATAAAAATAATATATGCGAGAAAAAGCGATTGGATAAATTTTTTTGCTAATGGGAGCCTAACCAATGTAGATGCGCCTTCACAATTCATCCACTTACTATTTTTAGATTGAACATACACTTATTGTTATTCGTGATAACAACTATCACCTTTCATTTTTTCCTTTATTTTCATGTGTTTTTAACTGCCATCACCTTGCATATCACTTTCCCAAACTTTAAATTGTATCTGGTAAGAGACAAAATTGGGTAAAATTTAGAAAAAGTTAGAATGCGATGTTATATAATAAGAGTAAGTATTCTCAGTAAAGTAAAGAGAATAAGGATAAAATAAATAAGACAATTATAAAAGAAATGTGAGAAAATTATTAGACGGCAGGGGTGATATAATAAAAATTAGATTGGTTAGATACTTAAGGTATGAAATTGTATTCAAAGATTTGCATGATGAAGTGGAAAATTTTCTCTTTTGCCGTTCTAACTAAAACACAAAGGGTTAATTTGGAGGTGTTGAATTTTAGTGGAAAAAGTCTAATGTGTTTAGCATATTAAAAAGGATTTTAACTTTTTATTGGTATTTTTACATATCATGATTTATAATATTATAAACTAACTCTTTCATACTTTTAAACCATAGAAGGAAATTTTACAAATACTCCCATAACTAGGGATCAATAAGATCTCCAATTACTCATGGGAGTGTAGAGCAAGGTGTATTTAACCTATAAATCAAGTTTTATCATTTTTGGATAATTTGAAGTATTTTTTTGAATTTTTAAACACAATGGCATTTTTGTAAATTTTTTATTCATAAATTTATGAAAATGCCACTATATTTTAAAATTAGAAAAAACACTTAAAATATCAAAAAATGATAAAACTTGGTTATAGATTAAATACACATGGCTTTACGTGTTCATAAAAAAATGAAAAAATAAAAAAATATTAAAAAATATGTTTTTTTGGCCAAATTTACTAAGGCCTTCTTTAGCCTGGCTTAATTTTTATTAAGAAGAATAATTTTTACGGCCACCACCAAGGGTCGAACTCATGACCCCCTAGTTGCAAGCAACCATTCATGACTAACTAAGATATCTCTTAATGAACAAAAGGATTTTAGGCACAAAATTAGTGAAAATAGACTTTTTAAGATTTTAACCAAACATAAATATATGTTGTTTGAGATAAATAAGTGAGGAACTCTTTCCTCATTCGTGACTAAATAGGCCCAAAGTCGGCTTCTTTAACATCTGTTTATACTAAAAAAATTTCAATTTAAAATATTTTATTCTTTGTGACTACTTTATTCTTTAATTATTTTTCATATATTTTCATATGACTACTTTATTTTTCAATTATTTTTATATAACTAATATATTTATTTTAATTTTATTCTTTGTACTCCTCATGAAACTTCTACACTAAAAATTTTTCTTCTAAAAGTTTAATCATTTAACAAACATACACTTAGTTCTTTTAAAGATTCATTTGATTATTTCAAAATTTGACGTTATTATTGAATATTTGAAATCAAAGCAGTTTTTTATTTTTCCAATTCAACGCAGCCAAAAGTTATGGGTATATTTAAACTTCTTACTCTTTTTTTAAACATTAGCTTATAAGTTTTTAGGATCATGTACCCCATAACTATTAATTTGGCAAAAACTTAATAATTTATGAACTTTATCAGCAAAAACCGCCCCAGTGGCGTCCTTTTTAAATTTAACATGTCCAGAAACCATACTTGATTTGAATTATAATGTAACAACCATTACGATGTCAATGATTTCGCGAATAAAGTTCATGAGCGAAAACTCAATTAAAAAAAAAAAAAAAAAAAAAGAAGAAGCCCATGAGCGAAAATAATTTTGTAAAATCAAGAGCTGTGGCTGCAAAATTGTGAAAATGCAAACAAAGGACGCCCTTTTCATTATTACTCTCTACTCAATTGAACTTTTTATGTTAATAATATCTACTCACTTACATTTTATAGGCTTAGCCACGGGGCTTTACCTGGTGATAACTGATAACATCCATTGCCTCATTCCTTGTGGGCCGGCGTTCAAATTTCGCCAAGTCTTATTTTGATAGATGGTGTATGGTGTTTCTATACTGTAAAAATTTATAAAAGTGTTTTAAAGGTTGATTATAATATCAATTAAGATAGATGTAAATATATTAGTAAAAAAACTTAATAGGCTTAATATGCCTAAGATCATTCCCCCATTATTCACGTTCGGTTTATATTTTTCCCCATCAATTCCAATCCAAGCAACTTAGAAAATCAATAATCCTAGTTAATATTTATCTGGCAGACCGCTTGGTCAACGGGTTTTGGTTGCAAAAAGCTTCGAGCGAAAGATTGGAGGCCGGCTTTCCCAAAAGTCTTGTCCAATTGCAAGGTGACAACCATTCAGAAGAAGTGCGATGCGACCGAGGGCTTGGACTTTCCTTCTGAGACATCGAAGAGTTCCACTTACAATTTGCCTCTTCCACGTGGACATGATTAAAACATTGACCAGTAATTTAATTTTGTTTTCCATCTGTTTCTATTTGAGGGGAAGAACCGCAACCGGAATTTTGTCCCTGGGAAGACTCCAATGTGTCATTTCATTTTGATGGTTTAAATAAAATAAAATAAAATATATTTATTGTATTTAAAATTATTTAAGAAGTGCAAAGCTAAGTTTTATACTAATCCAAATATTTATATGGTCCCATCTAACAAAAGTTCCAAGTCATTATAGAATTGTTAATTTTTAAAGTTGCCAGTTCAACTTTCAAATCATTTAAATTGTGTTCTTATAATGATTTTATAAAATATAATAACATTCTAACGTAAATATGAATAGATTTAAATATTTTTCGTCATTTAGAATGTCAAAATATTTTTTATTATCTTGATAAAACAATAATGTTAAATGAATGAGCTGAATTTTTTTGTAATCATTAACGTCCGCTCAAATGTTGGTGGCACATTCAAATCTTCAGTGGTACCACCCTCAAGTATTTCCCTAATTTTCCTTTTATAACCGACTTCATATCAGTGTTCATGAAGAAATTCCAAGAAAATTAAATGACAAGTTGGGATATCTACATCCATGGTTTATCTTCTCTTCTCTCTCCTGGATTCGCTCGCACCTAACATCCGTGCATTATCTGAAAAAAGAACTAACAAGTCTAGATTTATGGCTGTAATCTGACTTCAAACATCTCTTTTTTAAAGTAAATGAGATGTTGTTGTGTATTGAAAAATAAGATATTATATTAATAATGAGATTAAATAATATTGAAAGTAAAAAATAATTATTATATACTAAGGAATGAGATATTCTCTTGGCAATAATAATAATAATAAAAGGAATAGGAAAAGTAAACTGATCCTCATCCCATCTGTCCAATGGGAGTATGATATGCTATAACCTAAAGCATTTAACATGAAGAATAATTAAAATAAAAACATGAAAATAATTAATAAGAAAATTTCCGGGCAAATTTTATATATTTATTCGAAGTGTTATTTTCTGATAAATGAGATACACTAACATTCTGATACTCTAATATTTATATTAGCGATTAATGCAGTCAAATTACCTTTTTTCTGATTAAAAAGCAGTCAAATTTTTGCATCTGACATGCCATCTCTAGTCTTCAATAACTCGTTTATCTTGTGACCCTAGACATTTTCAACTTCATCAACAATATTAGATTATCTTTTTCTGATTTTTTAGTAGTTGATAGAATTTTTGCACAATATTTTCCATTACAGCTTGGATGAGATGAGCATAATACGTATTTTTCAAAATTTCAAACATACTTCCTTATTTCAAAAAATTACAAATTATTTTTTACTTTTATATAATTTTTGCAATTCTTGTACAACTTTAGTTATTCAAAATACACAACCATGTCTTCTCTATTACACCTCTTCATCCCATCTAAATTATAAACAGTATGCTAACCTTATAAATTACAAATACGAAGCGAGCATGTATAAGTCCCAAGTTGTAAGTGATTAAGGGTATATTTAGTAAGCATAAAATTTTTCAAACTAAAACTTTTTATTATCCACAACTATCTTATTTTTAATCATTTATTTACATCTTTTTACACAACTACTCTGCTTTTTAATTATTTATCCACAATTACCTATACAATTAGTCTATTTATTTTAATTTTATTATTTATTATTATCTCTATTATATCATATCATTTTCTCTTGTTTTGAAAGATTTTCTATCGACTTTTCTTTTAAAATTTTATCACTTCCCAAATACGCCCTAAAAAAAATTAAAAAAAAACTTAAAAGTGATATCTACAACATTAGCTATAATTTTTGGTAAATTGAGTCATGTATCTTCAATATTTACGTAATATTCAAGTTTAGAATGCTTTAAAATAGGCAATGGGTGTGTTCGTTTAGCTATAAAAATTTTCACTTTATATGATTATCTTATTTTTAATTATTTCTTTACATCTTTTTTATATAATTATCTTATTTTTTCAATCATTTTTATACAACTATCCAAACTACTAATATATTTATTTTAACTTTATTCTCTTTGCTCATTGTTATTACTCTTATCTAATCATATTCTTTTATTTTAAAAATTTTAAAAATTTTATTCATTATTATTTCTATCATTTACTTTTAAGTTTATTAATTTTCTCCTTTTATTTTATTTTTGCAATTAAATTTTCTTTTAGAAATATTTTTTATATTACTATTTTTTTAAATGTAATTTTACTATATATTATTATATTTTCTTAGTGATTTTGTTATTATATATTCATATAAAATTTTAAGGGTATTGTTCTTAAATAAAATATAAATTCATTATTGAGTAACGGTTTTGCATAGTTTTGGAATGGGTTAATCAACCTTAACCCCATCAAAACCAGCCAGATTTGTACCCTTATAAATTTATAATTGCATGCCACTTCATTAAAACCTTTTAACGTCTTCCGTTTTCATATTTAATCAAACCAGCTAACCCACCTAAAATATTTCTCTTTCCTTTGGAAAAATCTCAATTATAAAAATTTTTTTGAAAGTTTTTCCGTGCAAAAATTGCAAGTATGTCATTTTTTTAACAAAAAAATCTAGTTTGTTATGTTTGAATGTATATTTTTAATATGCGCAGTTAGTTCTCTTTCATTTGATAGAAAGACCATTCCAAAAATCCTTTCAAAAATCACAAATTTCTGTAAAAGGGAAAGATTTTATTTGATGCGCATGCATTTTTAGTTAAACTAAGTCATAATTACTTTAAAAATTCATAATGATGTTAGGAAAAATGTATGCGTCAAAGGATTGATGAGTGGGGACTGATCATATTTTCGTTTTTTTAATCAAGCAATATTAACTTTTTAGGGTTAATTGGAGGAAATACTTCTATATTGGGCTAAGAAAATGGTAAAAAAAGACTACCAAAGCTTTTGGAATTTGAAAAAGCACCTAATGCCATGAATCATATGACTATGCAAATTTAAAATAGATGATAATTACGATGGACTGCTCCTTTTCCTATTCCTATTGGCCCTTTGTCAAATGGGTTAGGTGAGTCTTGTCTGCTAGTGAATGTGCGGAGTAAAATGAAGATAAGGCATGGGTGGGTTCTATTTATGTCTCCGTACGTACTTCCTAAAATATTAATTTGGTCAGCCACCGCAGCTGCTGGTAACTTCTGTTTTTAGCTTATCATGTCTTTGAAATAAATAAATAAATTAGATCATCATCCAAGAAATAAATAATAATTAATGATTGAAAAGGTGGATGCTATATATAATAACAAATATTACCGAAAAATAATTAATATATATATATATGGGATTTATTCCGGTGTATGCGACTGCACCGTGTAGTCCATGCACTGTGGGCCCCACTTGATCAGAAATGGAAAATCCACATCACCCATTGTATTTAGAATTATTCACTTTAATAGCATACTAATTTTCATCCAAATCCAACATGTGTGCAGTCCCCATCTTAAAATGGTGCAAAATTGACGTAATAAAATAATTTAATGTAAATATCAAGTTTAAAGTATGATTTATATATGGATAAATGAGTGTATAAAGTTT
>JAXCLR010000050.1:82546050-82563835 GCA_035584095.1 Annona squamosa | reverse complement strand
CCGGTTCGACCGTCGGTTCGACGGTTCGTGCGGTTTAATGTAATTGAACCGAACCGTAGGTAAACGAACCGGACATAGGACTGGTTCCCGGTCGAACCGGCCGGTCCGGTCCGGTTCTAACAACATTGCTTAAACATTGATATTTAACATGAAATTATTTTATTATATTAATTTTGCATGTTCGTAGATTGAACTCATATACAATGATATCAGACAAATGAAAGAGTTTCCTTAATGATATAAGTGAGACTAAACAAAATAAATAGAATGAATTTTTCATCAACAATTTAGATATTAAAAATAGAAGAGATTATATACAAAAAAGGGTTGAGTAGAAACATCATTGTTCATTTTTAATATCTTAATTAATAGTTAATAACAAAGAATCAATTTTATTTATTTTATTTAACATCATTTATATTATCGTTGAAACACTATCATTTGTTTACTATCATTATATATGGAGTCTTATCTATAAAAATATAAAATCAGCATCAACTTCTAAAATATCATTATATGAATAAATAATTTTATAAAGTATTATTATACTATAATACATATATGAATGGATGTAAACGCTTTACTTAATTTACAATGAATATATTTATTTTTTAGTGAATTTGGTCAATGCATATATTTGATTTGGATAGAACTTAATTTGTTAGCTAAATAAATGATGTTTTTTTTTTTGAGAAAGGATGTCACCTATCCCCATTCCCTTTCACACCGGAAGGGAACTAGGATAAGGGGCTTTCGGGTAATCATTAGCAAAAAAAAGGTCTGTACATAGTTTTTCCAAAATTTCTTAGGGAGCGTTGCCCCACCAAAAGATATGATCCTTCAAAGAACAAGACATTTGGTCCGCTAAGGCATGGGCAACCGCATTTCCTTGCCTTAACACATGTTGAGCTGAAATGTAGGGCGCCTGAGAAAACAAAACCTTAATTTCGTCGATGATGGCTCCAATCGGTGCACAAATTAATTCATTCATGGTCAAAAAGTTCCACAGGAGGAGAGAGTTGGTCTCGATCGTTATGCGCCGAAATCTGAGTTGGATCGCCCACCTGACCGCCAACAAAAATGCATGCGCTTCCATAAGAAGTGACTCCATGATTCTCCCTTGCCTCCAGCCTTGAGCAGCAATGAAGTATCCACTTGAGTCTCTAATCACTGCCGCAAAGCCCGTTGAATCTTTGTCCGTCTTCCTCCTTGTGTCGACATTAATCTTGAAGGTCCCCGAAGGAGGTTTGGTCCAGCGCGGTACTAGTGGTCGGTTCAAACAGCCGCCCTGAATGAGGGGCTTAGCTCTCCTATGTGCCTCCAAGAAATTGTCGCACCAGTCGAGCACATCATTAAACACCGGCCTAGTTCCACTTTCCCTAAAAGAGTTGCGAAGAAACCACACCCTCCAGCATCCCAAAATGAATGAAGCCAGATGACAAGACCTGTTGTTTTGAATTAAAGCTCTCAAAATTTCCTGAATAGTCCGCGTCCGTGAGGGCGACCTCGCCACATCCCTCTACGTCCCTTTAGTGTACCCACAGGCTAAGAAGAGGTGGTTAGCGTCTTCAATCTCCGACCTACAAAACAGACAAAAGGGATCCACCGCGATACCTCTATCGCATAAATTCTGCAATGTGGGTAGCATATTCTTGAAAAGTCTCCATCCGAATATCAAGACTTTTGTTGGGAGTTTCGTACGCCATATAGCTTTATAAAAGTCTGCATCCCTGGATACCCCCTCACTTGATCGGAGGACTCTGTAAGCCGACTTGACTGAGAAGACTCCAGTTGGTTCATGTTTTCAAAAAATACGGTCTTCCTCAGCACCATGTGAAATAGGGATGGAGCAGATATCTTGCCACCCAATGATTCCTACCGCAGCCATGATAAGATCTTGGTTCCAAGTCTTGGTTTCTACATTAATGAAATGATTAATCGTCACCATGTCCGAGATTGATGAAGGAAGGGGACCTGCCTTTTGAAGAATGGTGTCCGTCCAACAGTCCGTGAAAAACCTTACCCGATTGCCATTTCCAATCTGCCATTTGCATCCATTTTTAATGACCTCTCTTGCCTTTAGTATGCTTCTCCAAGTGAAAGAGTCTGATTGCTTTGCCTCGCAGGACCAAATGTCAGTATTTGGGAAATACCGGGCTTTAAGAACCTTCGAACATAGTGAGTTAGTGGAGGTAGAAAGCCTCCAGACTTGTTTTGCAAGGAGGGCAATATTGAAAATTTGCAAGTCCTGAAAACCGAGGCCACCCGACTGCTTTGATATGCACATGTCTTTCCAGGCAACTCAACTCATTTTGCGCTTCGATCCATTTTCTCCCCACCAAAATATGCTTAGCATTCCATTTAATTCACTACAAAATGATTTGGGCAGTAAAAAAATGCTCATTGCATATGTCGGGATAGATTGCACGACTGCCTTGATCAGCACATCTTTTCCTCCCCAAGAGAGTAACCTTCCTTTCCAACCCTGAATCCTCTTCCATATGCGCTCTTTGAGTCCCTTGAACATCTCCCTTTTGGATCTCCCAAGCCATGTTGGAAGCCCGAGGTATTGATTTAACTCCTGACCGAAGGAGCCAAGCAGAGAGGAGACTGCTTCTCTAGTGTTGCTTCCCACATTTGGACTGAAAAAAATTGATATTTTATCAATATTTATCATCTGGCCCGACACATCCGTGTATTGCTTGAGAATGGACATGAAGTTGTTAATATCAAAGCATGCTGCCCGAAGAAATATAAGCGCATCAACCGCAAACAAGAGATGAGAAAGGGTCGGCCCCCGAGGGTTCAGCTTAATACCATGGATGCTTCCCTGAACCACTGCGTTTGTGATTAAAGTAGATAACCCCTCAGCACATAGGATAAACAAGTATGGTGACAGAGGGTCACCTTGTCGAAGTCCCCTTGAAGGATGAAAGTAATCAGATTTGAATCCATTAATGTTCACTCGGTACTATACAGTTGTGACACACGTCATGATCCAATTTACCCAGACAGGGCAGAAATTCATTGCTTCCATCATCTGCTTAAGAAATGACCACTCCACTCTATCATATGCTTTGGACATATCCAACTTGATTGCCATATCATATTTTTTGCCTTTTTTCCGTCTCCATAATGCATGGATCGCTTCATAAGCAATGAGCATATTGTCGAAAATTAGTCTTCCTGGGACGAACGCACTTTGTTGCTCGCTAATCACATCCTGAAGTGACGCCTTAAGGCGGTTAGCCAAGATTTTTGCCAGAATTTTGTAAGCCACATTACATAAACTAATAGGTCTAAAATGGGATAGACATTGCGCTCCAGGCCTTTTCGGAATCAATATAATGGTAGTGGAATTTAAGGCCCGAATGTGACTCCGTTGAGTGACCCTATCTTGCTCATCCATGAAACTTTTGCACCATTGGAATATGTCATGTCCCACCGTCTTCCAGTGTGCCTGAAAAAACCCAGCCGACAATCCATCCGGACCCGGAGCTTTTGTGGGGCTCATAGATTTCATCGCTTTTATGACCTCCTCAACCTCCAGAGTTTTGGTCAGAAGATGCCTTTGCTGGTCCGAGATCCTTTTCGTGATTAGGTCGTTTACCCAAGTAGCCTCTCCCGGATTTGAGGAGGAAAAGACCTTTGAGAAATGAGCCACTGCCATGTCTTGTAGTTTTCCTTGATCTCGAATCCACTGACCCTCAGAATCCTGTAGTGCATCAATATAGTTTGCCCTTCTTCTATTGGATGCCACACGGTGGAAAAAACCCGTGTTTCTATCTCCCTCATGAGGCCAGTGCACTTTTGCTCGTTGTCTCCACAGCTGTTCTTCATCCCTCAGTAGAAGATTTATTCTGAAATTTAGTCTCAAGGGTGTTGACATTGCAAGGTAGTAAGCTCCCTCTGCTTCTTTTCAATAGTTTGCCTGATATTACCTCTTTGTTTCCTATCCCAGCTGAATAGAGCTCTGCTGCAGGCCTTGATTCTCCAAACTAAATGCTCACCCGGTTGGAAGGGAATATGTGGTGGTATTGTCCATGCATTTCTAACAATTCGGTGTACCTCCTTGTCTCTAGCCCAGTACAATTCATATCTAAATTCCTTTGGTGGTTTTCGCTTACTTCTCATAGTGTCCAGTACTACAGAAATTGGGCTGTGGTTGGAGGAAGAGACGGATAAGTGAAAAACCTTTGCAAATGGAAAGCGGGTCATCCAATTGGGAGTTGAGATTCCCTTGTCCAACCTTGCTTCGACCCTTTGGGTGCCCCTTCTGTTGTTTCTCCAGGTCATTGTCGGCCCCACAAAGCCTAGGTCCAATAAATTGCAATTGTCCATGGTTTCGCAGAATTTGTCCATTTGAGCCTGAGAACGGGTTCGTTGGCTTATGTATTCGGTGTGGCCCGTGACCTCATTGAAGTCTCCCATGACAATCCATGGTCGATCGTCCTGCTCTCTCAGTTGATTGAGAATGTGCCAGCTACGGTGTCGACAATGAGCGTCGGGTGGCCATAGAAGCCTGTGAATCTCCAGTCCTGGACAACCGTGTCAATGTGGTGGACAGAATAGCTATTAACAGTTGCAGGTCAGTCGTTATTCCATAAAAGGGCGAGTCCCCCCCTTCTTGCCTCGGAGTTCATAGTGAAGCAGCTGTCAAACCGTAACTTACGTCTGATTCCCTCCATTTCTGCTGATGTGCACTTTGTTTCACTTAAGAAAAGAAGACGGGGACCTTGCTTCTTGACCAAGTCAAGAAGACAGCGAATTGCACGTGGGTTCCCAAGCCCACGGCAATTCCATGCTAATAGCACCATTTTAGTCGAGGTGGGGCTGAGGTCGCCCCTCAGCCTCCACCTCCTCCATGCTGTTCGCACCTTCCTTCCTCATTCTCTTGCTGTTGTGATTGGGTTCCGTTTGATCGGATTCCAGCACTCGTTTGGCATTTCCCCCTTTTATGTCTCCCTTAACCCCATCAATATTGGATGTCTTCGTTCCTCTTGCCCTCCTTTTCCATCTTTCTTTACTTCCTTGTGGTCCATTGCTCCCCAATGACAGCTGGGTTTGAGCAATGAGTTCCCCCTCTTGATCATTTCGACTACTCAGTATCTGGGTTGGAGAGTCATACTCTGTAGCAACTAGGTTCCCTAATCCTTGACCCCACAGTGGTGAATGCTCTTCCTTCCTCCCTTGGTCCTCCTTCTCTCCTACGGTTCCGAACCCACAGCTTCCTTCCCCCCCCTTATGACGCCTCTTCCATCCTCATCTTGAGGGTTCTGCCACCCTTGCTTCGGTCCCCTTAACTCCCCATCTCTAGCTGAGTGCAGTGGCTTCCCGTCCCTTAACCCAGACCCCCTAACTTCCTCCTCTCCCCGAGCCGCTTGCATATCGTCATAGTACTTCACATCTTCTGCCCCATTAACCCACGGGGTTGCAGTCCACACGCCTTACTTTCCCACTGCCTCCTTTTGCTGGTCATCCTTAGCTACCACACATGATCAGGTCTGCTGCCATAGAGGAGTCCTACTTCCATGGACCATCCCACAAGAGTCGATCCTTAGTTGTGTAAGCGCAGGATCCTCATATATCTGCTCATCCTCCCTTACTGTCGTCTAAAGTGGATTGATGTGGTTGCTGCCTACCCTGTCCCCACTCTTGCTTGCCTTCGCTGCTGTACAATATGGTTGTTGCTGATGGTACTGCTGCTGCTGCACAAAAGGCTGTTGCTTCTGCTGCTGCTGCACCACGTGCTGCTGCTGCTGCTGCGTAACAATGTGGCCCTCGAAATCTTCCATTGGTTGCTGCAGGTGCTGCTGTTGCTGCTTCTGCTTCTGCTTCTGCTGCTGAAGTTGCTGCTGATAATACCGTTGTTGTTGGAGAGGTTGCTGCCACTGACATTGCTGCTGCTGAAGTTGCTGCTTCGCCACGTGCTGCTGCTGTTGAATTTGGTGCTGCTCCACGTGCTGTTGCTGTTGCTGCTTCTGCTGTTGCTGCCGATGATACTGTTGCTGCTCAACGTGTTGTTGCTGCTGCTGCTTCACACTCTGCTACTGCATACTCCCCTTAAACGGTTTGAGTGGGTCAGCAGAAGTAGTAGTGCTTGGCTCCCTGCTCTGCCCTTCTAAACCTTCCATTGGCACTTGCCCCTCTCTCCCACCTTCCCATTGATTTACGTCCTTCCTTCGACTGTCTTGCATCTTCCATGCCGTATCCCCCAGGTATTTAGTTGGTGTTACCCTGTTTCCTTGAGCTTCCTCTGATCTCAACCTCAATGGCCTTGTTCCCACTCGCAGACTACACCCATATGGCATGTCAGCTTCAGCCGGCCTCTCCTCCTTCCCAGTCAATCTCGAACAGTCCTTGTATGCATGGCCCATTACTCTACAAAAGTAGCAAAATATAGGGAGCTTTTCGTACTGAAAACTCGCCCATTTTTGCTGATGATCTCCAATCTGTATGAATACTCCCCTTCTTAGAGGCTCTCTGCAATCCACTGTGACCTTTAACTTTACCTCTGTTTCTGTTATGGCCAATTCCTCCAACTGCTCAAAAGAAGCTCCAATTCTTAGTCCCAGCTGTTATTTATCCACAATGTAGGGGATTCCTGCAATATGAATCCAAACAGGTGTTTTCACAAGCACCAGACGGGCATAATCTATCTCTTCTCGGAGGTCTTCCATGAGAACTAGACACCGATCGAACAGCCATGGTCTACCTGTCATAATCCTTTCCTTGTCTCCCTGCTCTTCAAAGGAAACTTTATACAGATTGTCCCCCGCCTCTACGAATTGGAACTGGCCTTTTGTCCTCCACAACCTTCTCATCATTGCCTTGAACATCTCCCTATTATATGATTTTGATGTCCAGATAGAGCATAGAACATCTGCATTACCTCCTGGTTGTATCGTCTTCATTCCACTAGCTGAAATCTCCATAGTTTGTAGTTCCTTGCCTAGGAGATCAGCTGCTGATGGGTTCATCTTCCCCTCTGCGTCGCTGTCCCTGTGGTCTAGATTCCGAGGCAAATCTGCTGCAGCCCTCTATTTTCTCACACCACGTGAGACCTTCGCCGGATTTCCCCTCAGCCCCTCTTACTGTCGCCACCCTGCTCCGAGCACGACCAAGTCGTCTGTCGGGCATACGCGGGGGAGAACTAATGAAAGGGATAATAAATGATGTTAAATACAATAAAAATAAATTAAATTTTGTATCAATCACCAACATCTCAAAAAAAGAAAGAAGTTATATAACATTACTTTTATATAAGAAAAATAATTTTGTTAGTCGTTTAAGCAAATGTCTCTCTTAGCCCTCATTCAAAAATTTATTTACATTTATTTAATTTTTTTTATACACTTGTTTATCTAAGTGTATTTAATATATAACTAAATTTTACTACTTTTTGACAGGTATATATACATTTTTGAGATTTTTAAGTATTTGTTTATTCAGGCTAACAGGATCAATCCTGTCTGCGAGAAGTGAGAAGGTCGTCCACAGTACGTGGAATGGAGCACATCTTCTATCTTTTAGCGTTCTTTTGCTGTAAGCTGCCCGTACATCAGGGGTAGTCTACTGGCAGGTGTACGTTCCCCAACAGTGGGATCCCATCAACCAGGTAGAATGAAATTTGAAAAAATTTTAAATTTGTTATTTTTATTTTTAAAAATTTAAAAAGGGCATGTATATAGACCTTTTTATTTTTTAAAAAAATAAAAATACTATAATGCTTTAAAATTACCAAATTTTACGAGGAGTGCGGTCTAGCTGATTCTTACACTTCTAAAAAAATTTAAAATTTTAATTTTTTCCGCACGGGCGGGCCTTTTTTTTTTCCTACGATATGATCTTTCATAGTGGACAGCCGTTTGAATGGATTCCCAAAGCAACATTTTAATTCAATCCTCCACTTAAATTTAAATTTTAATCCAGCCCAACGATTAATTTTAGATTTACTTGCGTTTACATTAGTAACATTACATCCCATCTTTTTGCAATTTCACAAATTTACTGTCATATTATGGATTTCGAAGATGCACCCTGTTTATAAATCTTTCTTTGCAAAACATCAAATTTTAGCAAAAGTCTAATTCTTGATCAATCAACTTTAATCATACAGTTTTTTTTAGCCCACCGAGACATTGATCAAGGGCTTGAGCAGTCAAATGTTAACTTGAGCCAAGACAAGGGTATAATTCAAACAAACTTCAGAGTTAAAAGGTATTTCCGCAAAAACCATAAAGATGGGGAGGCAGCTCCAATTGCCCTTGATCTTCTTATCAATTGTTCAGTTAAGAACTGAAATATAATCAAAGTAAAAAACTTGTGTTGATAAGAAAAGTGAAAAACATTTGTGCACATCTCAACCAATTAAATGCCTTGCTTATTAGCTGGACCTACATAATCAAACATCCAAGCCTAGATACATGTTCTTAAAAATTAAAAGCCTTCTATCAGATGATCCATCCTCAGTAGCAAACAGATAACTCCATGTATGTAACTCGCCTGGATCACATCGAAATTCTTTCTCGTGTCCACAAAAACCTCCCTGAGGTTTCAGTGATACCGAACTGAATCACGTCCTCTGAAACTATTATTAAAACAGAAATGGGAATGGGAGACAAACAAAGGAGATTCAGCACAATACATTGATCACGAAATTTTAACAAAACATCAGCATCCACATCTCAAACGATGGTGAGAAATATCCTTCTTATAAAGAATGGGACTTCACAACACTTCCTAAATTAGTTCTTTTTATTTCATTAGATTTTTTTTATATATATAATAATACTTCATGAGACTGTAGGTAGAACGCAACAAGTTCCACAAACAAAAAACTGCATGCAAGGATGCAAAGACCACAAAAACAGTCGTCTCGCACACGGCGCAGAAACTTCATGCAAGGGTTCAAACTAGGACCTTATCTCATACTCTCCAGCACGAGTCACTGCACGGAAACCTTTGTATGGGCGGCTCGGCATGTTTTTGATTTCCAGTTTATCAATTTGCAGTCCTGAGAGAGCAATGCCCATTATCTTGAAGCTTACTTGGAAGGTAGGAAACACATGCAACCGATCCAAGCCCCTCTCCAGTTTAAGGGTTCCTGAGAGAGAGGGGGCTTTGTCTTTGGGTATCCGCCCAATGGACCACATGCATACCTGAAGCAAATGTAAGATAAATAAGCTGGAAATGATGCTTGACTCTTATTAATAATAATGCTGAAAAAGTAACTCTCACAGCAAAAAGCGCATTGGTGGTCATAAATGGACACGCAAAATGGGTTTTTACTGTGGTTTGTGGATCAAATCAGCAGGTGTCTTTTTCTTCTTGTTTGGCCTTTATCAGATAATTTAGATCATCAAAACATACAACTCCGACACACTTACTGAGTTGATAAACCATGTCAGATTATCAGAAGCTTCCAACACTTCATTTTCCACTACCACATTCATTCTCCCCAACTTGTGGTAGCTGGGTCTAGCCCATGATTGAAATCTGGTAACCAGCTGATTTTATTAAAAGTTGGATCCAAATTTAAGGATAGTCCATAATCAGCTCAGATTCATCTCTGGGAATTTCAGATCTGACTAGATATGAGGTTGAGAAGGGAAAATTCCATTTCTTTACACCCCGCCTGATTATCTAGAAATCCAGAGAGAATGCATACTTCTAGCTGGATCAAAATTCAGACTTGGCTGATAATAAACATTTGATACTGGCAGATTTCAATCAAACAGATCAAAATCCACACTTTCAGAATCACAGGCAGAGCCATACACTGTACTGCTGACAGCCCCTTCAATCACAATCAGGGTCAAACTGCAATAGAAATTTACCTTATTAGCAAGGATATTTACTGTTCCATGATTTGAAGTAATGTCTGCTGAAGCAACAGGAGGAGGAAGTTGAAACTGCACTGTAATAGAGTCAATTATCTTTCCTGGATCATTGCGTATTCCAACCAACACATTGAGATGACATGTTCCTGCATCTGAGGTTAACTGTGGCTTTACGTAAATTGGAGTGTTCTTCAAATTCTTAACCCTGTTTAGAATGTAAAACCAACGAGCTTAATCAAAGAGCAATATATAAAGCTTGGGAAGCTGACAACTGACCAAGCAACTAAATAGACCTGTAACTCATGAGCTTGAACTGTCCATCTGGAGGCACAAATGACAGAACTTGGTGAGATTCCCAAGGCCTAAACCGCACGCATGGATGGAACCTCACATCATTCAGAACAGAAGGATTTGAAAATGACAGAGTCAAATCAGGAAGGCCCGAAAGGTGAGAGTTGACTTGAACTTCTCCATACACTTCACATTTAGATAGGATCCCATCTCTGGATACCATGAAAAAATGTTGATGAGTTGTGGTTCAATTTTTTATTTTTATTTTTGGCGGGCAGGCGGGGCGGGGCGGGGTGGGGTGGGGTGGGGTGGTGTTGGTGGTGGAGAAGAAGAAGACAGAAATCAGCAGAATGAGTTAAAGACAATACAAAGTAGACTGAACGTGCAAACTTGAGAACCTAACTTCCGATGTGGAAGAGAAAGAACATCAAGGTGTATATTACTGTTTTATCACTTATTTCCTTTGTTCTGATTGTTTTCCTTAGTGTGGCACCTGCATGTGCAATGAAGAACAAAGCTCACTAAAGCCAAGAAAAATTTCTACCACAAAAACTGCAATATCACTGGAAAAAGCAATTTGGAAAGCCAAAATCTACTTAGTCTTTTCAAGTTTGCTCATTATTCATTAATATGATTTTGTATGATATCCCACGTTGCCTGCTTTTGCTTTCAGTTATTGCAAATTTTGATTGATTGCTGAAGTTCATAGCCCATAAAAATGTGGATAACAATTGGCAGCAAAAATACATAAACAGACGAATGTCATATATCTGCCAAACCCACCTAGGTGGGAAAAGACTTATGACGACGACGACGACGATGATTTTTTTTCCTTCTCAAAATTAGAAGAATTGGATGTCTCATCCTTTCTATCAGAATTAATAAAACAGGTCTGCCCCATGAAGGATCCAAGTTATGCCAAGGGGAAATGAAAAAAAGAAGATGCAAAATTTTATCAGAACAGGTTAAAAATAATAATAATAAATGGAATGGCATATAACAGAATAAATCAAAGAAACAAAACTAAACAAAAGACAGATTTCGCATACTGACCTGTTCACAGTTGCATCTATTTCCTCAACCAGATCAACATAAACTTCATTGTTTGCATGCTTTGGATCAGTTGTTCTCCAAGGAACATTAGAAGCTGTTGCACCAGGAAGTGTGTTGCTAACGTTAGAACTAATACCAGTCACAACACTTAAAACCTTGCTGACAATATTTGGTGGAGCTATCATCTCCCTCAAGACATTTGGCTCTGTAGTGAGAGGGAAGCCATTGTCCATCATCTCATCCAAAAGCTGCATTTGTTCCAAACATTTCCATCATTGTTCTAAATTCACAACAGCTTCAACTGATGTAGAGAAACCTAAAAGAAAAGAATACAAAACTCAAAATATTGCTAGCATGAGAAGATCATAGATAGTTAGCCAAACACGCTGCTACTTTACAACTCAAATAAATGATTTAAAGTATAGTTTACTCAAGTGTGTTGCAATACAACAGTAATAATAGAAATATTCTCTAGGCCCCACCAACTGAAATGTCTTTGAATGGAAAAGGATTTTGCATGTACCTGTTCAAGATTTTTGATGTTATCTAAGATGATCCCATAACTTTGGTTCTTGCGAATAAACTACTACTTATGACTCCCGAGCTTATGACTGTGTATTGAAAGTAATATAGGAAGTGTTTGGCATGAGGTAAATGGTGGGAATAGAATGAAATGAATTCTTAAAAGTGATAGAGAAATGTAATACAAGAAGAGTAAAGTGGGAATAAATAGATAAGTGACCCTAAATGGAGAAACTTTAAATAGACTATGTAACCTACATTAATATGATCAGAGCCATTAAAGAGTGTCCCTCAATCATCTTGGACCCGATTTTCATGACGACAAGATCAGATTAGGTCGGTAGACCCTACTTTGAGTTTTTTTTTTTTCACTCTGGGAACAAACATAAGGACAAATTAATCAATTTAACTTACTAGAAAATGTGGTGTGGAAAGACCTGACAGAAGGGGCCCTTTTGCAATGTAATTTTACCATTAGGAATCATTTTACATTCAAAAAATTAAGGGAACAAAAAAAATCAATCCAAAAACTTGAAGAGGGTATATACTAAAAGCCTGACAAGAAAAGACAGGAAAGACAGGAAAATTAAATGTTTAAATCATGAGTGATGATTCAATACAGCCAGGCTGCATGGAGTCCTTTTTATTTTAAAATATTTTTTCCAAATCTAAACCATTTATTATGTTTATCCATATGCATTTATTTATGATTCCAAAAACCACGTGTATCAAAAACTTTTATATGCTATATATATTAATATTTTTTAAAAATAATTAATAGTATCTCAAAGATGGTAACATTCTTTTTAAAAATAAAAAAAAAACTGTATTGAATTGTCGTAAATGATGGACAATTTTAGCAATCAAATTGAAATATAGCAACATGTTAGACATGTTCTAAGATCCCCCAGAAAAAACACAACCGAAGTCACCGACCCGGCCAAAGCGCCACTTATCCATCACATGTATTAACCAACCTCACTGCTATCATCAAACAGGAATAAAGAAAGATAATGTTTCGATTTAGAGGAATTTTTACTGCTTTCAGTTTTATTAATGCTTTATGTAAGAAATGATATAAAAGTGCCGTTAAAAGCAATATTAAATCACATAATCCCATTGAATGCTTCCAGGAGGCCTTTGCCTCTGCTAACCATTTGACAATGTCAGGATTCAGTCTGCTGGGTGAAACAGAACAAATAAAAGGAGAAGAAGAAAAGAAGCACAATTTCAGAGCATATGACATGTTATTTTCACAATTGATCTTCAATTTGAGCATGGAGGGGACAATAATAGACACAAGAAAAGATTCCTAGATACCTCATAAACAATAACAAAATTATCCTTAATTAGGTCTTCATTCAAGCCACCAAGATAATCTGAGAGAACATCTGCCACCCTACAAAGGAACTAATTCAACAAATTGTTAAATGCTCAAACCTTTAGAAGATAATAGACAAGGAAACAGCATATTCTTCACAAAATAATATTCATAAGAATGACATACCTCAATTCCCATCAGAGGTGGCATTTCAACCTGTGTGCATGCTAGGAATGTGATGCCCTCACGAAAAATTTGGAAAAGATAGTGTGTTGGTGAAGCAATCACTGGTGGGAGCTATAACCAAAACAAAAGTAAAATAAAGAAACTTAGTTGCTTCATAACATTGCAAAATGTATAGTAGAGTTGCAAAAGAAATCTTCATGGAAGAAAAATTCCCCCACAAGATGTTCTCGCAAAACCATATCTTACAAACGGAACAAAATGAGTTGTTTCAAGATATTTGCAATATTGCCCCGCACAAGTCATTGTGGATATGTAAAATGAAAATTTGCAGGGCAGATACATTTTCCCCAACTGATATGTAATAAGGCAAACTATAGCTCCTATTTCCACTTAAGCAAGAATGTGAATCTTGGGATGACAATAGCTCAAAATAAGGATGTTGAGACAGACAAGAGGAGGATAGAATTAAAAGTGGAAGCATCCAAGGGAATCCAGAGGCATCATTGAAATGAAGAAGCATGAGGATAAGTAATGTCGCATGAGCTAGTTGAATGCTACCATGAACAAAAACAACATGAGCTCAGAAATGGGTGATATGGGTGAAAGGATGCATGCAGGAAAAGGATGCATTTGGCTAGAATCATTCAGCTGGACCTTAAATTGCAAGGAAACACAAACCATGGTGAGGATGGTAACAATGACGTCTTTGTTAGTTACTTCACTTTCTACCTTATGCGATAAATTACCAAATCATCGCAATTCATGTTCTTAGGGGTGTAGGAGATGATGATAGTGGTGATAGTAATAATGATGGATCAAATATTCTATGAGCTCAACTGCTCATACCTTAACAGGATCCCCCTGTGCGATGACTTGGTCCCAGAACCATGCACATATAGACCTATCGACCTGATGCCCGGTCAGCTGTTTCTCCAGCATCACCTCCCTGTAAATTTCACATTCGACAAAAAAAAATTCCATCAAACACCAGGAAAACTAGAGAATAGCAACGGTAGCAGTGAACTGCAGCAGAGATCCATTGGACATGGGAATACACATCAATTCAGCCTTCTATCCAGAAAGCAAGGAAGCCTATCATGGGTTAATGAAAGGTCTACATTCTGCAATCTAAGTAATTCAGAAATTCAGAATGCCCATCATCAAAATTCATCACAAAGATCGCGCCCTTTTGATGTATTGCCACCAGAAATGGAAGTTTAGGAAGACTGATACTAGATTGGCTCCTGGAATCCAACCAGGCTTGGAGATATCGAAAGGGGTAGTGCGTCTCGCTGTAAAAGAACAAGGCAACGGCCTAGAATTCAAAATTCGTTAAGAAAATCGTGTCCTTTTGATTTACTTGCAGCAAACAGGCGGTTGGGAAGGAGGGCGATACCAGATCGGCAGCTATAATTAACGAAGCCGCGAGATTTCTAAAGGGCCTACACATCACGCAGAGAAATGACAGATAGACGGCCTGGATTACAGAAATTTCGATGCCAGTGGTCCGAATCCAGAACCCTAAGTTCAATCTCGCTGTTATCTAGGATGCGCCGAGAGAGGGCGTTCCTTGCGTCGGAACACAGAGAAAGGAAATCGAAGCTTACCCAGAGTCCGAGAGCAAGAAAATGCACTGCAGCATCTCCGCTCGCCGCACAAAATGGAGCCTTCTGGGCGGTGGGAGTAGCGCAGTGGATGGTCGAGGAAGAACGGCTCCGCCGGCCGTTTGACGCACGTCCGCTTCATACACGGGCACATACAAAATGAGGGCTCAGTGAAAGATTACAATGAAAGGCTCTAAAGGGTGATAGGAGAATAATGGGTCAAGGTAGGGGCGCTTTTCCACGGGCCAAGCTAAAAATGTAAATTGCATTGTCCAAGCGGAACTTGACTTGGACATTTAAAAAATAATAATTAGTCATATAAATCCATTTTAAAAATTGGTTGATTTAGGTTAGATGATTGTCAATTTAATCTAACCCGATTTCATACATTTATGTAAAATATAATAGATTATTAAAAACAAACATGCTTCCATGTAATCAGTGGTGGTTTCATGTAATACTTTCAAATTTTAAGATTTTAATACTTTATTTAAAACTCAATCCATTCATCATATTTAACATAATTTGTTTAGCTATGAGACCACGTTTCGTTATGCGCAAGTCATATTTGCTCAAAAATATATTTTTTCATGTGTAAATTAAAAAAAAAGACTTAAATTCATTCACATAATTATTGAAATGTGATGATACTTTATAGAATTATTTATCCATATAATAATAATATTTAAATAGCTTAGATGTTGAAAATACTATTTAAAGATTAATATTTATTATTAAATTTATTCCCATATATAACGATATTAGACAATTGAAATTGTTTCCAAGATAATGTAAATAATGCCAAACAAAGTAGATGTGGTGGGATTTTTATTAACCATTTAGGTGTTGAAAATAAAGAAAGTTACATAAAATAAGAGTTTGATAGGAGCATTATCATATTAAAAGTAGTCACACATTAATACATAATGCATAGAATTAATTAGATATTATTAATTTGAAAAAAGATTATTTAGTAATTATACTATTGTAAAAGTTTTAAATTGAAAAGTATTCTTATAAAAAGGAGTAATTTTTATTTTTATTCTTTCATATAAATTTACATTTTAAAATAGATTTAATTAAACCAAATAATTTTAAATATTATATATTTATTAACTCAATTTCTAACTCAAACCAAATCTAATTCTATAAGATTAGGTTAAGGCGTAAACAATAAGGTTAAAATAAAGTTAATTAATATTTTACAGGTTGAGTTAAGGTTATGTTTATCCCAACCCAATTTACACTCCTAGGGCAGGCAGCTAAATTAACTTTTGAGAGGTCTAAATCTCCTTTTCATCTCTCGCGCATATTTATTTGTCACAGACATTTATTTGTTGGGATATTCTAGGATAAAGTTGCCTTCCTATGACAAAATTCAAATTCAGACTCTTCATGTTAAATTTTATTAAAATTAAATATGTACATAAGATCATTTTAAAAAGATATTAAATTCCCTAAAAAACTATAAAATTGACATAATAAATTAAATGATTTACGTATCAATTTCAAATCTAACAGCTATGCGATGAACCATGTACCTTATGTGTATTTTTTTTATTACTTTACATTGGATTAAAACAGAGACCTATACTCCGGTCAGCACTTCAAGTCGGGATCAATACTTACGTACCCCCTATGTCATACCACTAAGCTATTCATTGATTGGCTAAGCATATTTTTTTATATATACTTGCTCATTGCTAGCTCCATATAGATATAGTTAGAGGACCACGATTTTTTTCAAAAAAAATTAAATTATTTAGACGTACTTTTGAGATTTTATAAAATAATTCTTTTTGATGAAATAAGAGTATCTATATTGAACCAGAAGAATCCAAAAACAAATGGGTTACAATTTCTCTATGAAGGATTGTTTCCCAGCTTTTTTCATCCACCCCCATATTTACAGCAGTTGGCGCCTACAGATGGGCTACGTGATTACCCGAGCGAAGTACATGATTGAATTTTACATCCCTTGTAGGGGTGTAAATAGAGTCGGGTTCAACCCGAGCCCGCATCAACTCGGACCGATTTTTAACAGGGTTGGGTTGAGGCTTTGCAATTTCGGTTTTTGAAAATCGGGTTCAACCCGACCCGATTTTCAAAATCGGGTTGACGTGGGTTAGGGGTCGGTCAACCCGACCCGACCTGCCCCCGTATAACTGATTTAAACGTAAAAGAGTAAACCCTAGTCCCTTCACCGAAATTGCCATTTGCCAGCCCTCTCCCCTCTGTTGCGGCGTCCCCTGCAAATCGCTCCCACCTGCCTCTGTCGACGTCGGTCATCGGCTGCAAATCTGCCACTGAAGATAACGTGCCCGGCTGCCCGACTGCAACCTGCAAATCGTGCTGGCGTAGTGGCGTGCTGCTGAGGACAGAGTTGACGGCTTTGGATATCTTCTAGGCAATCCGATTGTGGGTAATCCAGCTAATGAGAAGAGACAGCAACTGGGCAGCTCCCTTTCACTCACGTCGGCGTCGATTCCTCCTGTCACTGGCGACGGAATTGCACCTGTTTTGGATTGGCCTGAAGAAATCGTGCTGGCGCAGTCCTTTTTGTTGATGCCTGAAGACAGAGTTGACGCCGAGTTGCTGAGGACAGAGACGCCTGGATTTCTTTTCTTAGAAATTTCCGGTACGCTCGGCTGCCCGGCTGCGACCTGCAACCCGCAACTGCTATTTTGCTAATCGTGCTGGCGAGTGGCGACTATGGTGCTGGCGTGCTGCTGAGGACAGGAGTTGACGCATGGATTTCTTTTCTCAGCAATTTCCGAATTCCGGGTACGCTTCTTGGTTTTAATCTCATCTAAACCCGCTGCGACAAATGTCGTGAGGACAAATCCAACCAGAACGGCTCAAAAACATCGACTACTTCGATCATGCTGTCATTAGTTTTGTTTCGTTCCCAAAAACGTAGCCCCCGTTAATTGGCTCCTTCGCTCCGTCGCGGCTTATCAAGCATT